>OX375868.1:81902887-82194929 GCA_947359475.1 Heligmosomoides polygyrus bakeri
AAATTTTATTGCTAAACGCGTTAGCGTTGTGCCTGTGTTGCAAACAGCTTCGTCGCACCTCGTACCCATTGAGGTTAGCTATTCTGCAGGCTAACATTCGGGACTCTTCGCGCTCCTCATCACCCGTACACATCCTGACTGCTGTTCTGAACATGTTGCGGAGCACAGCTCTCTTCACAGCTGAAGGATGGGCCGATTTTGCATGGATGATGATATTCTTGGAGCTGCCCTTGCGGTACCATTTCCATTTGCCGACGTGTCCTGTGTTCTACAGCTTGCTTAAAGCGCGCAAATTGTCTGAAGAAGACAAACGCTCATTGACTGCAGGAACATACAAAATACGGCCTATAATAAGTTGTGTAGACGGACCAACCGATCGGATATCTTGGTTCCTTAACAAGATTGTTGGTCAGCTTCTCAACTTTGTACCATCACACTTGGAAAACACGGAGAAGTTACTGGAACGTTTGCGCTCTTGCAGATTCCAGCCAGGTTGTGTAATTGAATCGTTTGATGTAACTGCCTTATACACCAACGTTGATAATACTGCAGCTCTACAGGCACTCTCAGAAATGCTTGACGAGCACGAGGGTAATATTACTATGTTCGGTTTAAGGAAGTCACACATAATGATACTTGTCAAGGAATGCCTGAGCTGCAATATCTTCAAATGGTCCGGTAAGTACTTCTCGCAACTTCGAGGACTTGCTATGGGACAACGTTTAGCCCCGGCTTTAGCAATTTGCTTTATGAGGAAAGTTGAACGACCGGTAATCGAACGGCTACCCATAATGTACTGCCGATACATCGATGATTGCTTTGTCGTAACAACAACTCAGTCCGAAATGGATGAGCTGCTGGGCATCCGCGTTAAGATGCATCTTGCTGGAAAGAGGAAACAAAGCTTGTTAACCCCGCTTGGAAAACACCGAAGGGAAGCCCACTCCGGTGACGATTTTAATGTGAAGTGCACAGTGTTGTATCATGAGAGCGAAATAGGGACCAGAAAGGCTCTTGAAGCCTTCTGGATTCACAGGCGCAATCCATCCATGAACAACAGGAACGAGTGCATCTCCATTACCAGTGAATTCTTGCTTTTTATCCCTTTGTGTGAGCTATGAGATGTCGTATACTGCTTCGCATACATTCTCAATACCACCGTGCTCCGAGCAGTATATATGACCGGACCAGTATGTCTCAATTGCTCCATGGCGACCAGTTGAGCCGGTTTCTTGGCACTGGTGGGATATCGGTGAGTTAGTTGGGGGCGGATGTGGTCTTTCTTCTTAACACTCCTAAGGACATGTTGTTCGTATAAGGGTAGACGCGACGTTTCTGACCCAATGAACTCTGCACGATCAAACATTTCGAGCTTCTTTCAGACCTTGAAAAAGACGAGTTCGTCGAAACGTCGGTCGCGATAAATAAATTTATATCAAACCTGTCAGGCAATGAAGAGCAAAACATAGTTACCAAATGCCCAGGTTTCAAGAAAGTCGAACTTGGACATTATTGAAGTGAGCTTCTTCCAAAGAAATAATATTACATTTTTTGTTATGAAATATTAGAATAATTTTTTGTTCAAGATAAATTTTGATATAACTTTCTTCGAAGCTTCAATTCATTTACCAATAGTGAATACGGCACTATTGCACTTTCGGGACTCCAGAGGTCGAGGAGAGGTCGACAAAAATTAGCCCAAACTTCGCCTAGGGGGGGGGGGGGGGTTATTTGGGGTGCTAATCACGAATCTGACATTCGTTTTTCGTGTTACGCTTGAGTACGGTAGATTACGGTATGTACCGGTAACTAAGATATGGCCACCGATTTCGTCCGAATTTCGCCTAGTAAGGAACGCTTTAGAATATCTGAAAAATGTCTTACCTTTGCGCTGCAGTAGTGGCGGCATCTAACCAGCCTCTAAGGAAAACGTTGATAACAGATTATTGTTTTGGTGTAGTCTTCAGGAATACCTAAGCAACCGACAATTAGGCTTGTTTATCGACTACCGACAAAGTAATTTGAAAAATGCCTTAAAAAAGGTAAGAGCAATATCAGCATGGATATATTTGCGCCACTTGGTCCAAAAGTGGAAGAAAGCATCGCGTTGTCCGCAGAACTGCTCCCTCCACAGAAATTCGCTTAAGTAGTCTTGATGACAGCTTCCGTAGCGCCCCAGAAAACCCCTATAGCCGAGGTTTGGGCGAAATCGGTGATTACGACTTCGACAGCCTCAGTCACCGGTACCTACCGTAATCTACCGTAATTACCGAAACTACCGAAACTTCAAAAACGGATATCAGATTCGTGATCAGCACCCCAAATAACTCCCTAGGCGAAGTGTGGGCGAAATTTTTTTTCGAGCTCACCTCTGGAGTCCCGAAAGTACGATAGTGCCGTGAATACATAGTTTGAAATTCTTTAAATTTCCTTTTTGACGAAAAGTAATGGTTTCAAGCTGTTCTCATGCGCTTTCGTCCATTTTTATTCAGTTCTCGCTAGTCGGCAAAAAAGGGTCGAATGGGATCATCATGTAGGACAGCCGTGCACAACGGTTTGTGCTGCACGAAACCGGGAGGCACATAGGCCTTCCTACCATGTCGGACAACCATTGAGTAGGGGTCACCCCCTCCTCCGGACCCTATTTGTGCCGAAAGGTGGTATGAAGGCTTCTGGATCCATATTTTGGTGACCGTCACAGGATTTAATGGGATGTCAAAGAGTCTGCTGATTCCCTTCGCGATGAAACGAAAGGCCCTCATGCACACCTCGCCCCTGTGAGGCGGACTTCCGACGCAATCAGCTGCACGCGAAAACAGGACTGCTTCTGCAGTTGCACTGGGCGCGCACGCCACGCTTGTTTCCTGATGGCGCCTCTAAAAAAGTTTCTTATTTGTGATCAGGATTGTTTTCTGCGTTCGTTTTTTGTGTACTTAGTATAGTTGTCGTTTAGCAAAGTCCAAATTGCAAGTTTACGTCGAATACCTCGACGTAAACTAACCGCACTTTCGCCGCTAGTGATAGCCATACCCTTGGAGAAGGCTTTATAATTTTCCTTCGGGGTGTATCGAGGACTTTTCTTATGTGGGGATGTAGTTAGCTGACTGTATAAAGAACGATGAAATCGCCAGAAGTGCCAGAAGTTTTGATCGCAACAAGACATCGTTGTGACAGTTTGCTGTCCAAATTTCAGAACATTCCAGCCCGGTCAGAGGGAGGTGCGGGCTCGAGTCCCGCCTGGCGCCAGAAGTTTTGATCGCAACAAAACATCGTGTGACAGTTTACAACCTCGATACCAGCCACTTGAGGCTTAAGGAAACTGATTTGAACTGGACAGCAAACACTTTCTTATCACACTCTTGTAAGGATGTTTTGTTGCGATCAAAACGCTACTGTCAGTGGGACTCGAACCTGTGCCGCCTGGTATCCGGGCCGAATTGCTCTACACCTTTGCACCACGGGCGCTGTTTGATCGAATGCAGCATATACATCTCGTGGGATCAATCATCTGTCACCCGGGGTGAGCCGGCCGTTGAGATCAGCAGAATCATTTGTGTATGAGGTACCAGCCACTTGGCGCTTAAAGAAAATGCATCGGATCATTCCCGAACATGGTCTTTCGGATCTATCCTAGTCGGGGGGGGGGGGGTACCGCTAGAAAAACGAAGGAAGCACAAGCAGGACAGCATATCTATGGTAGGAAATTGCATCGATCATCATGGTGCAGGGTACTGCAGTTTTCCAGATCTTCGATGATCATCTTGGTGGAGTGCCCTCCACCAAGATGATCATTCCTAGACCGGATCCAACTAACATTTCTGCACTCAGCTCCGTTCCTTGATGCTTTGCAGAGCTGAGGAATTAAGGTAACCACACGGCGGTTCCTTAGAGACTCCTCAACTTATCTCACATGAGGTCGTGGAAGCACTTTGGGTGTTGATCGATGTAAAAAAGGAAGATCGGCGCCGTTCTTCCTCCTCGAACGAGTCTTATCTCTGTTCAAACCTCGCAGAGAAGTAGAGGGCTCAGCTGGTCTGGGCGCCGAACAGAACCCGTCCGAAAATATTGATCCGCTCGCTTCTTGCCGACTGCGTCACATGCGCCCTACATAAAAGTAAGTCGTCGTCAATCGCCATAAGAACTTTCTCGCCATTTTCTTCTCATCTTGTTCTTTCTGATCGCCTAAGCCTTAACAATCGCAAAAAATTGCTAAGTTAGTCGCCGTCATCGTCGAATTTTTACTTAACTATTGCTAGGCGTAAACTATTTTTGTTTAGTTTAACCTCCATACTATCAAACTGAGGGAGCGTGTAGCGCAGTCGGAAATGCCGTCGGGTGAGTGCTCCCGGTGCCAGCTTCCTGGTTAGGACTTCCCGCCCAGGCAACCAAGCCTTCTATCATACCGAGATCGGTGAATTGGTAACAGACTTGTTTGGGAAGGATGAAGCGGCGGTTTGTTCATCGGCTAACCACCGCAAGTCATTGTATGGCCAGATACGCATTCAAATCGCCTTCACGATATCCCGTAGAAGTAGAATCCGTGGCGCATCCCAAACGGGATTAACTTTGTCCTTTATTATCAAACTGGGCATTGGCCGCATCACCAACCAGCTATGTCCGATCTGTATCTACAATATCCTGCCCGTTTATCATTGACCGATACACTTACAACCGGAAAAAAACCCCGTCCGAGTTGTCCGGTGCGCAACGCCCACAGCCGCACGATCCACACCTGTTTTTATTAGCCATGGAGACTCCCCGTTAAACGCACACAAGCAAAAAACTGCGGACGAGTTTTCGGACGAGCTGTTCGGGCGCGAAAGGTAAAAATTCAAACAGGCCAACACGGCGTTGGCGATGGAGCACGAAATCCTTCAATGCAAACATTACACGAGCGAACCTCTCGTCGCTCAGGGGGGGGGGGGGGGTTCGGAGCTGGATTCTGCAGAATCAGGCTAGGGAAGGGACTCCAGGGTGGGTGCGATCCAAGCTGCTCGTGTGGAAACTGCTCTCATCGGAGCTGGATTCTGCTCTCAGAAGAGGTGCCGAAGAGGTCGTCTAACGTGCCTGATGATTCAGAATACGTGCCAGTAGGAGGTACTAGAGATGGATCAGTAAGGGGGGGGGGGGGGCTATTGTTGTACCTATTGCCTCTATCGAGCCCCGGCTCTAGCAATTTGCTTTATGAGCAAAGTCGAACGACCGGTAATAGAACGGCTACCCATAATGTACTGCCGATACATCGATGATTGCTGTGTCGTAACAACAACTCAGTCCGAAATGGATGAGCTATTCAACATTCTCAACACACAATCACAGTACATAAAGTTCACGCGAGAAGTTCCGTGTGAAGGCTGGTTACCCTTTTTGAACACACAGATTAGGGTGACAAACGGTCAGTACAGTGGGAAATGGTACCGCAAGGGCAGCTCCAAGAATATCATCATCCATGCAAAATCGGCCCATCCTTCAGCTGTGAAAAGAGCTGTGCTCCGCAACATGTTCAGAACAGCAGTTAGGATGTGTACGGGTGATGAGGAGCGCGAAGAGTCCCGAATGTCAGCCTACAGAATAGCTAACCTCAATGGGTACGAAGTGCGACGAAGCTGTGTGCAACACAGGCACAACGCTAACGCGTTTAGCAATAAAATTTGCCTTTCACTGCCTTTCATTTCGGATAAGGTCACTGCAGCTGTACATCAATGCCTGTTGCGAGCGAGCTTGGATGCGGATGTTGTACTGGTTAACATTCCCAGAGACAACATTAAACGTCAGCTTGTTCGCAATCGGTTATACGACCGCGTATGTATAACGCAAGACTGCGTGATTTGTCCGTATGGAAGAACAGGAGACTGCGCGCAGAAAGGCGTCATTTACCAGATAGAGTGTTTAACCTGCGGTGAATTATATATTGGGGAAACTGGGAGGCTGCTGGGCATCCGCGTTAAGGAACATCTTGCTGGAAAGAGAAAACAAAGCTTGTTAACCCCGCTTGGAAAACACCGAAGGGAAGCCCACTCCGGTGACGATTTTAATGTGAAGTGCACAGTGTTGTATCATGAGAGCGAAATAGGGACCAGAAAGGCTCTTGAAGCCTTCTGGATTCACAGGCGCAATCCATCCATGAACAACAGGAGCGAGTGCATCTCCATTACCAGTGAATTCTTGCCTTTTATCCCTTTGTGTGAGCTATGAGATATCGTATACTGCTTCGCATACATTCTCAATACCACCGTGCTCGGAGCAGTATATATGACCGGACCAGTTTGTCTCACTTGCTCCATGGCGACCAGTTGAGCCGGTTTCTTGGCACTGGTGGGATATCGGTGAGTTAGTTGGGGGCGGATGTGGTCTTTCTTCTTAACACTCCTAAGGACATGTTGTTCGTATAAGGGTAGACGCGACGTTTCTGACCCAATGAACTCTGCACGATCAAACATTTCGAGCTTCTTTCAGACCTTGAAAAAGACGAGTTCGTCGAAACGTCGGTCGCGATAAATAAATTTATATCAAACCTGTCAGGCAAAGAAGAGCAAAACGAAGCTCACTTCGATTTGAGTAGTCCACATTGGTTTCAAAATTTTTAGCCTAGTTTAGAAGAGTGCCCAATTTGACGTGAAAAGTGTCCAGTTTGACAGGAGAATAGTATAACTCCCAGAGTACTCCGATCTACTGAGCAGGAAGTCCCTCTTTAGTAGGGACGCACTCTCGACGAACAGCTCATTCTACTCATTCGTAGTTATTTTTAGCGGACACATGATTGTCTAAATAGAACATTTTTATTACAACGCTCTCGCCCTTCCATAAAAATACATGAAGGCACCTTCAAATACGCGAAGGAGTAAATGTGCTCCTATGCTCCAGCACCTATTTAAGGTAACTGGATGGGTAATATTAAAGAACCACTACGTTTCTCTCAGGATTCAATGAAAGGGAACACATTCGAGAGACCTCAAGGGACTGAGTCGAACTGAGCTTTGCACGCCGCTTGGGCCTTTCCCTGACCGTTGGCTGAGCGAGTAGAGAGGGATCCTTAGAACTGAAGGCATCGTAGGTGTATAGGGCTACAATTCTGGGTTTCTCTTTTAAAAGAACTCATTACACACGCAACAAGCGATGTCGGAGGTGAAGCCGACAGTTGCTTTTGCCTTGAAATGGTTGAGGACTCGAGTCCTTCAGATTCACCAGGCCTTCTATTCATCGGTCCTTTGCGAATTCGTAAAGCTCTCATCAGCAAGGGTTACTACAGGTTATGTACACGGCAAACATCCATAGAAATTGTGTGCAGCGATAGCATGTACATAGAATGCATGGCATTACATAAAGTAGTTGATGGAGCCAATCCCGATCCTTCATCCGTAAGAGTATCAATCCAGCGAATCACTTATCCATGTGCGAACACTTTCTATCAGCAATGGTCGATCCTTTTGCGGGATGCGCCACGCACTCTACTTCTACGAGATGTCGATGAGGTTAATAAATGCCTATTTGACCAGTGCCCTTGAAGATAAAGCACGAACTGGTGTAGTTTATTTTGACTTTATGAAAGCATTCGATAAGGTTCCTATACCTAAACTTCCGCAAATGGAGTTCTGTCTCCATTGCTGTTTGTTATTGATACTTATCAACTCTCTGTTGAAATTTCGCGATTTGGTGTCTCTTAAAGGTTTATGCTGACGATATAAAAACTTATAATGCTATTAAAAGGAGGGAGTAAGATTCAGATTACCTACAGGTAGCAATTAACTACATGGATCAATGGTTCAAGGACTGCGAACTACCACTTTCTGCAGAAAAGACCAAGTATCTTATACTTGCACCCCGAGGCAAAGATCAAACGATGTCATACAACTTACAAGGAGCTATTCTACAACCTGTCATGGACGTTCGCGACCTACGCTTTCTGATACCGCACCACATCGATTTCAAAAATCACTACAGCGCTCTAGTGAAGAAAACAAATTATAGGACCTATTTGTTGTTCAAGATTCTGCATACGGATAACCTCAAATTACTTCCACCAGCTTACAAATCCTACGTTCGCCCCATAGTGGAGTTCGGGATAACAGTTTGTAATTCACTAAAATGGAAGACATAGTGCTGCTAGAAAGTGTCCAAAATAGTTTTACTCTGAAGGTATATATGAAATGTTCTGAAAGAGATTACACAACCGTTCCCAATGGCATTAGGAGATTTGAAGGGTTTGGAGGCCAGAGAGTTTGGCCTTCAAACCCTTTAGAACAGACTTATGCAGGAAAGCAGATCTGATTATGATGTTTAAGATCCTGAAAAATAGAGTACCTTTTTATTGATGCAGTACCTTTTTTTGATGCACTACTGACGATGTAAATAAGGAGAAGGCTCAGAATTTATATTTCTGTGGCAAAATCCCAGACTAGATCAATTTTTTTGGTAGAGAAACCTACGGTAGTTCAACAAATTACTTTGTAAAGAGGAAGATGTCCTTGGACTGTCTGTTCAAGCTTTTCAAAATCTTATTATTCACAAAATGGTTGGACGAATTTGATGGATGCTACTCTGTTTACACTTGTTTGTCAATCAGTTGCAGCTGCTTACTTTATTCCAAAAAGGTTAACTAATTTTTTTTCTTCTCTCCGTCTTCTCTTATTGATTCTTCCAAGTGTTAATGCTTCTCTGATGTTCATCTCTGACATGTCCATTTTGTTGTTTTTTCACGTGTGTTTATGTGACACGTCAATAAATAAATTGGGATTGGTCAGCTGACGAACAAGTCAGTGTTTTAACCCTCCCAGAGAACTCCGGTACCCATTCACGGACACCGGGGAGATGAAAGGTTTGTTGACCAGGGCGAGAAATCGGAACCAAGAACCCTGAATCGGAGCGCACGCGACACCCAGTGCCTCCGACTGGGCTACTATGCGCCCTGATGTTCCCGTACAATTCCACAATTCAAATTCCAGACCACTCTTTTGTCGTGGAAACCTAGCACGGGACATTTAGCAGCCTTTTGACTGCGAGTATCCAACGTTCTTCATGTGCTGAAGTCGTAGCGCAGAGTGCTGGGCGACTCGAAGCGTCCTGTCTGTTGCAAAGTATAAACCATGGACTGGTCCGAGCAGACCCCATTACCTCAGCACTTGGAGGTTCATCTACCCGATGTAGTTTCTACTCGGATATCTCACCGAATGCTGTTCTGGGGTGCGTAACCACGAAATCTCAAATATTATATTTGCTAGCTCTGTACAACAAACAATATGAACACAAATCAACGAAGGCACATTCTTACAACGCACTGAAGCACCGCAGCCATTAAGTCTCTCGGTAAGTTGAGTCAAAATCATCGACACAGACAGAAGAACACATCCGAACTTCAAAACGCTGCAGGCCGCAGCGAAAGCAAGTGACTGCGATTGATATCATACAATCGATCAGCGAACACCGTGTGGTGATAAACAGAAGAGCTACATGTTACACCTTATCGGAGACGGGATACCGTTCTCAAGCTAGTCATCTAAGCCGATACAAAGGGAAAGGAACACGAACATAACACAGCTTCTGATGTACTAGGTGAGGCGACTAGATACGCAACTGACTACAGCGTAACGTGTCATGGTTTGGCGCTTTAAGGGTGCAGAGTATGCTAGTTTATTCAGCATAAATAAAGTAACCAGAGAAGAATTACCATGGATTGCACATGATGTCATGGCAGACGCAAGTCTCAAGAAGGAACAGAAACAATTGAAATAAGCGAGCGAGCGAGTATGTACACAAGGAGTTTCATGGATCTAAAGACGATATCCATGAAAGTTAAAACTCTATAACTATCTGAACACATGGACAAACTGTAAACTGCTCAAAAAACCTTGTGAAAAAGTGCAATCCGGAGCAAAAGCACAGGCACTCGGCCAAATATTAGTTGGTAGTCTGAAGGAAGTAGTACTCGTTTGCCTCGGCTGGAAGTTTCCATCCACTTGCTCCCAGCTCCAGCAGCAGGAGAATCATCTTACGTGCCCACGGTTCCGAGACGTCAATGAACGCATCCCTGGAAAGAGCAGCTGACACTGATTAACCCCTTCAACTTGGTATCAGGCAGACATTCTGAACTTCCATGGACTGCCGCTTCCATGAGTTGACAATTGTAAGGCCATATAAAGGATAAGGGTAAGGAACGGCGTTGCTTAGTCCCATCTGGGGTGCGCCACGCATTCTACTTCTACGAAATGACGTAGAGGCAATTTGAATGCGTACATAGTTGGCGAATACGACAAAGTTCGGTTGCCAGGCGATGAATAGTTCAGTGTTTTATCCGTGCCTCGTGCACTCCGAAACGATTCATGCTTCGGGTCCCGCCTAGGCCCACCAGGCGTTCAATGCCATCCCTACAAAGATGGTGATTTGGTCCTGTCTAACCAGGAGACTATCTCAACGATAGATCGGAATGGCCCAAGTGCTGCATATGGTAAGAATCGCCTCTCTCTGGGAAACAACATCATGCTAATATCCTGACCCCAGTACAATTCTGCGCAGATTTAGAGATGACGGAAGTTGGGCGGTTTGTGGCATTAACCCTCTGACTGCGTCCGATGGGTGGGCTCGAATTGACTGGAGCGCAATGGGTGGAGGGGCGACGTAATCCCAACGATAGCTGTTTCCAGCCGACTTGAGCCCGCCCTCCGCGTACAGGCAGAGGTCTAACGCCGCCAACGGCCCAACTTTCGTCGCCCCTAACTCTGTGCAGAGTTGTATTGGGGTCGAGATATTTGCATTTTGCTGTTTCCCAGAGAGAGAGGCGATTCTGCCCATATACAACACTTGGGCGGTTCCGACCTACCGTTAAGATAGTCTCCGTTAAGATAGACTCGTATAGGAACGATCGAACAGTGATTTGGTCAACGGCTGACCACTACAATATTTCGTAGGAGAAATAGGGATTACAGCTGCTTCTACGACACCCGTACAAATATAATACTTGGCTTATGACCTTCTGTTCATTCAATTTGTTAATTCAGCTCAGGAGAGGATAAGGAGAAAGAAAGGAGAACGGCTTTAACTATTCGGCCTGTACAATGACTTCCGGTGGTCAGTCAATAGGCAACTCAGTGCTTTATCCCACCCAGACAAGTCTGGTACCAAGTCACCGACCTAGGAAGATGGAAAGCCTGGTTGACCTAGATGGGAAGTCCGAACCATAAGCCTGGAACGGGTGCAAGCGACAACGGGCACCTCCTTCGACTGCGCTTCATGCGCCTCAAGACCATTTGTTATCTTAAAAAAACTAAAACAAGCACATTCTTTGAACGATGGCTTCCTCTGCTCTCTTGGTGAAAGGTGAAACTGAAACCTACTTGCTTTTGGTTCGTTCACAATTTGACAATAAGTAGGTAATCACCTTCAATCCCGCTAATTATGCATATTATTTGCACTGCATACATTATCGGGAAGATGTGATAGGTGTTTTGTAGGTATGCTAGATTTTTTTCAAACAAAAAGTACGTTAGAAAGGGCAATGGCTCTCTAGCGCAGTAGGAGCTGCTGTGCGTACCACGAGGCGGGTCTTCGATTCGAGTCCCAACCAGGCCAACCAAGCCCTCCATCCCTCCTCGGTTCGTGAATCGCTACCATACTTATCTGGGAACGATGAAGCACAGAGCTATCCATCGCCATTGTAGGCGAAACACCCATTTAAATCGTCTCCAAAATATCTCGTAGAAGCAACGCAACACACAATGCATTCATTGACGCCAAATTTTCTCCTTTTTTTCGTCTGGAACAAATAGCGGTAGAAATCTACCCACGTTGGTTACCTTATTTTTGTCCTTTAGTGTGTGCCAAATATTTCACTAAGCTGGAATAATTACCTTTTCTATACTTGACTTATATAGCATATTGAGTAAATGAATAAAGCAGCCCGCAATACATATCTTCCATGATTAGTCCTACCGCACAACTGACTCTGAGGTTGCATCAAACGACAAGAAAGGGAAACGCACTGTGGAGTTTACTGGTAAAATAGAGAAATATCTGTAGGTAGTGAACAAGAGACGTCTAGATGAAAAGTCTAGATTGGATGGTCTGCAGTCTCAGACTTGCTTTTTAGAGTTGGGAAAACCGACCATATTAGTTCCAGGACATAAGGACCTTGCCTTTCAGCGGCCCAGGTAATGTACTTTGTCTGAAAGACTATCCTTGGGTTGCATTCGAGCTATACTTGTGGCGTTCCCACAGAAGGCATGATCACTTGTAGCACCGTGAAGTGACTGTAAGTTCGCTTCGATCCAGACCAGACAAGCCTCTCATCTGTACTGGGTCGGTGAGAAAAAAAAGACTGGCAGAGCACAAGGAAGACTTGGTTGGCTTGAGCGGGACTCGAACCAAAGACCTCGACTCGCAATGCAAGCGAAAGCCGGCGCTTCTCCTGACTGCGCCAAAACGGGCTGTTTTTTGGAAAAGAGAGTGATATGTACATTTGGCATTCTAATCTTTTCTGGTAATGCATTTGCTAAGAATATCTGTTTGGACTCACACTTTTTTACCGATCAGAAGTTGCTCGAGTCGTATCATCTAATTTTTCAATTTTATTGTTATATACCAGTGTTATTTTTTATTTTTATTCTTATTTAGCAATATTGGTTGTTTGTTTTATTATTTGTTTTTCACATTTTTCTTACCTGATCAAATCTTTAAGAAGGGAGAGCTGGTCCGGACATTCTCGTTCCAGGTCGTATCCCACAGAGAGCAGTGCAGATATCAATGATTCCAGCTAGAAGAGCGTCCGTCAATGAGCCGCAATTTATCGACGGAAATTCTCCCCACAACGAACCTCTTCGATTTTCAGCGTCTCCAGAATGGGTGCTCTCAGAAGATAGTCGAACACTTGGAATACGAAATTAACAAGCTCCCCTGGAATGAGAAACGCTAGCTTTATGATGAATAAGCAGCGCCAGCCGGCTCTGTGTAATAGTTTCGGGCACAAAAAGGAACAAAAGAGATTCAGCGGCGTGAAGCTGAAGGCAGCGTGGACGCACCGTCTTTTCCACCTCCGATGTTCGCGTACAGATCGGCGACGAACGCGAGGAATGAGATCCACATGCGAAAGTGGTCGGCACGGAGCCGATCGCGGCACTCGAAGTACTGCGAGACCGACGACAGCAGTCCCTAAACTCGGTCTGGTGATAGAATCAAGTGGCTTGTTATGGTCGAGCACAAATTGAACACTCGTCGATCTGGTCTCAGTGTTTAAGGCATCTTGAGTATTATAGAATCAAAAATAAAATGTCCAATTCGCATTACACCCTTAGGTTAGGTCCTGTGTCGGGACGCTCTGATTTGTTTTTTAACGCAGTACCTCTCTAATTTATGCAATAAAAATATTTTGCAGGCGGTGATTCACAAAGGAAAAAACAGATGATGATATAGCAGGTCTCATATTGTGGCATCATATGTTTTGATTGATCCAAATCTTATGGTAAGATTTTCAGAGCACATCAACTCGTAAGCTCGTCCAGTGTAAGAAGAGATGCTCAGCACTTTTTTCTATTCTTCAACGCGTCCATGTTAAATTCCTTTGTATCTACAAAACCTGCACTTTATAGGACTTGGAATATTGCTTCCCAGTAAACAACCCCTGTGCGAAGAAGTACATTCTTGATCCTGAAGTTCGGAAAACATTCAAAAGAACAGTTCTTCGCACGGATGCTCACCATGACAAGTGATCATACCATAGCAATTAAGGATACTTAACTTCCGGAGTTTACAGTGTAAAAGGCGAGGACTGATCTCGGTTTCCTCTTTCGAGTACTTCGCCGGGACATACGTCCTATTGCTAATACGTACTGAACTTACAGACAATGTAGCGAAAGAACTGGAAGACTAAGCACTGTGATCTTGTAGGGGCAAATGCTATTGTCAGATTTTCAACTCCCGATTTTGTCGAGTTGCCAGATTGTTCCAGCACCTTCCAGTCATTCGCCACTTATCTCCAGACAAACTTTTTTCCGATAACACCTCCCCGATGGCTCAGCTAAGAGGGAGGTACTATATTGGATTGGGAGGAAAGTCCTGCGGGTTTTTGTGCAACCGCTTTCCATCCGTTTAATACTGAATCAATATTTAACTTCGCATTTATATAAATCACCTAATACGGAATTTTACCCTCTATTTGACGGAATACTTAGTGTGAAAAGTGTGCTGATTCCAACGGTGCTTATTTCGACTGAATCCGGTGGGTATGAAGAAGGTTGTGATAGTTTGAAATGGTCCTGTCAAACTGCCAGAACTTTACGGCCAAACTAATAATTTTGTAGATAGGCAAAAGTCATTTTCTAAAATAAATGTGAAAATGTGAGAACCAATCAATCATCAGACAACTATGTTTACTTGGGAATATAAAATTGAATAAAATTAAAATTTATGGAATCTTAATTTGCGCAGAAGCTGCTCGCCCTCGCATTGATTAAATATCTTTATGCTGCTCTTGTTGTGCAATGAATTTTGTGAAATACCTATAGCGAGTTCCGAAAATCAAGAAACATGCATGTGCGGCACCTTCCGTTAATGTGGTCCACATGGAGAAACAGGATCTCGCCAGCCAATCAGAGCACTCACACACCCGCCCTCAGAGTGGCAGACCAGTTCGATGTGGTCTGATTGGTCTGTTGCGCACGCCTTTTCATGTAGGCCACATTAACGACTGAGTTTAGGGAGGCCTGTTGTCGGTAATAGTGCACTTCAGCCTGTACAAATTAAAAAAAGTGAAAAATTACCCTGTAGAGAGCGAATGCTGAAGGCGAATCTCTGAGAGCGCCGCAGAGCTTGGCGACAACTCGACCGCCGCCGCCCTCGATGGCATGCTGGCACAGCGCCGATCCGACGCTTTCCGCCAGGCTGTCACCATTGAAGCCGCCTGAAGTCACAGCCTCCTTAACTGATCTCTAGGGTCCCACCTGACATCAACTCACTTGCTATCCACTCTTCAATTTCCGTCGAAGCAGCGCCGATCTTGAGTGCACGCAGACCGGCGGCAGCGTCCGCCATCTCCCTTTCCGTCATCACCTTTTTCTGAATGAGCGTTGTTCTCACGGTGTCTTCTCGAAACCGTTCGTTCTCTTCTGATACTGCACGCACCTTTGGTTCCTTCTTCGGCGGACTGGGCAGTTTCACGCGTTTTTCACTCGCGACCGGCGTGGCATGTTCCCTTCCGGCTGGCACTCCCACACTTCCGCGCCCCGATCCGGAACCTGACGACTTCTGGAAGAAAGAGGTGAACGGAAGAAGTTGACTGTCAGTGTGATCGAGTACTTTCGACCTATGCCGCTTTCGACCTCGCGATCACATCTTCGCGAGAACGACTCTCAAACAAAAAACTGGCATTTTAATATTTTCAAGTTTTTGATGACAAAGAAAATAAGAGAGCTTTAGGGTCCTGAGAGATATCAAAAAGTCGAAGAGAATATCTTGTTCTACACAGTTCGTTCAGGGAAAGATGCGGCTTCGGGAGGTTCCGGCGTTGAGAAAACAAGCTGCCAACACCACACGGCAGCTCACGAATCAATAGCACCAAGGATGAAGCTGGTACTCAACACAGAGTGTAAGCAAGCCCACTCAGGCAGGAGCATGATCGACGGCTTAGCCAGGAACCCTCTTGTATTGGGGAAAAAGTACAAAAGCAGCAACTAGCCAAGCACCACGGATTGCGCCATGCGTTTTAACTCCATGCGACCTCGAAAAAGAACCGGGATTCTGAAAGCGCTATTGGCTCAATCAGTGAGTGATTCGAGGAAGCCAGGCTAGGTAACTGTGTCGTCCTTTCGCTACTATTTAAAGGATCTGGAAAGAATGGAAGGCTTCAACCCTAAATCTCTTGGAATTGCAAAATTCACCGCGTTGGACTGATTGCAGACAGGAAATCGTGGGAAGTCGAGAACAGATCGGTCATAAACAGAGAAATGGTTGAGTAAGCTGGAGCTCTAAAAATAGTTACAGCTTGCAAACAAGAAGTCTCTTATTCAAAAAAGGGTTCAAAAACAAATAATAGAACAAATAATATAATAAATAAATAAACAAATAATAATATAAAACAAATAATAAAGTAGGCATCAAAATGGGCCTGCTTCACTAGGAATCAAATAACCTCCGAGAGGTTATGAACTCTCACTGTTGAGTATTTGATCGCCAAGCAGGCAAAGAGTACTGCGTCATAGTTTCCAGTATTTCAATTCAACGTTTCATCCCTTCGAAGTAGTTTTTATCTCCAAATTCCGAAAGGGCGTAACAGTGTGTAAGTAGGGAACAATTACGTAACTAAAGATCTTTGGTGCCGTAGGTGAAAGCAGAATGCGTGGCGCAACCTAGACGTTGTGGGAAACGCTGAATTTTATCACCGATTTACTCATTACCTACCCAGAAACCACATCGACGTCTGCCTACAAACCATGCAAGTAGCGCCCTTTTTAAAGATAAGTGGCAGCGTTAATAATTTCGCGCCATGCATTCTACTTCAATGGATTACTGAGACGGCAATTTGAGTGCGTATTTATCCTATCTCTTGGTTCGCCTTAGCCAGTTAATAGACAAGTATCGTAGTTGTTCAAATCAGGTTTGCTACCAATTCCCCGAGCATAGACTGACGAAAGGCGTAGTTGCAGAATCCGAAACCGAATCAGCAATTCAGGAAGCGACTGTCGCCTCCTACAACTGTGCGTTCTACTCTCCCTTGATGCTGCTTTACCCAGGTACCAAATTCCTTTGAGAGCTCGATCTCATGCTACAATGAAATCTGAATTCAAAAATCTAGGGTTTGGGCTTGTCCAGGGGCCAGATTCATCAACGATACCGCTGGTATCATCTTACCGCGGATTCACCATACCGGCCTACGAAGTATGTGATATAGAGAGATACAGAGATACTGAGATACAGGCACGACAACTGATATATCGTTATCGGCCGGTAAGCGGCTGATGAATCTGGCCCCAGGAAGAACAAAGCACCGGGAACACAGTTCATTGGCTGTCTGTCGCAAATCATTGTAGACGTCAAATAAGGCGTCAAAAGTGCCCTCGCGAAATCCAGAGAAGTAGAACGCTCATCGCAGAAAGAGCTGGTTATCTTCGACCTTTATCCTTTCACTTACCCCGTTGTCCTTCCCATCAGTACCACGCAGCTCGTGAAATACGTTAAGGATATGTCAAGGATAAGGATCAACGTCCCCCGCAGTACCGTTCTGGCTCACAGTAGGTTCATTAAGTCCAAGCGACTGACTTCTTATGCCGCTACTCTCGAAATTTCCGGGAACTTGTTTCCAACACGATAGAACCGCGAGGCTAAGAGTCTGACGAACTCGCTATTACCATTTTAAAATCAACATTTTTTATATCGTGTCCCGTGAAGAGCTGAGTGTGTTCGGTTAACACCGTACTTGTCACTATTCGGTTCAAAGCAGTGGTGGAGAACAGCTCTTTGTCGGGTACGCCACGCACTTTACTTCTAAGAGATATTTGGATGTGATTTTAGATGCACATTTGGCATATAGGCACATGGCAGTGCACATGAAGGTGGCGCCGACCATCGTCCGTACTCCGAATTGAGGTCCTTGGTTGTTTCCCGTCAGACTAACCGAGCTTTCCACCCTTCCGGGGTCTACGAACTGGAACGAAATTTATCTATGAGGCACAACCGGTCCATCGGCACCGCAAGTCTCTGTATGGGCCAAATATTTACGTATCTAAATCGCCCACGTAGAAGAAGAATGCGTGGCGCATCAGAAAAGGTATTGCAATCGCCGTCTTTTGTCATTTTATCTTCTATTTAATCTATAGAACGAATTGATGAGGCCAGATAAGTTAGAGCTTCATTCTTGCTGAGCAAAAATGGTACCAATGCGCACATCCCGGGAGGATACAAGGCTTGGTTAGCATAAGTGGGAACTGAACCAAGAACTTATAATTCAAGGTGCACGCAACAGGCGGCCTTCCGACTGTGCTACCACACAACCATTCGGTTGAACAATGACCCTAAACTTCTAGACTGTTAGGATAAAGGAAGAAAGAGATGCTGATAGGACCAAAGGGCTTCTTGCTATTCACTGCTAATAGGACCAGAGGGTTTCTTGTTATTCACTTCGACGTAGTAGAAAGCATAGGTAACCCCAACCAAACAGTGCGAGATGTGCTGTGCACTTCATTTTTGAAGATTTAAGGGCTGGCAACCATAAGAACCCACTACCAAATTACAAAAATTGAGCAGGACACCTGACGAGAGTACCTGCGATTCAGAGCTGATACTGCTCTCCGTTCTCCTCAATCGTTGAGAGCCTTGGGATTTCGAGGAATCTGAATAACGTGATGAAGTATCGTGATCTGGCGACAACGTCGTCCCACGAACGTTGTTGTTCTCTGAAGCATGCGATTCATCGTTGAGGCGAAACGAATGAGAAGGAAGTCCTTCAGTGTACCTTCCACTTCCTTGCTGCTCTTCTTGCTGTGCGGCTGATGCGAATTCGCGGCAGGAAGGCTTTGCGGTCGTGGGAGAGTCGCGTTGTTCGTGGCTCCTCCAGCGGCAGAGGAGCCACTGGTGTCGTTGGATCCACCGGATCGAAGACCTAAGCGGAAAGGGGTGATCAGTTCATTGCTAAGTGCTTCAATTTCAGACTGCAAAGAGGCAGAAGAACAAAAAGGCTCCCTTGTTTACTTTATTAATTCCTTTATGCTTAAGATTTCAATGGATCCAGTGTGGCTACTCATTTGCACCACCATTCTCTATAATCGAGCTAAGCCGACACCATTCATTTTAGACGACGAGGAAAGAAAATGAAGAACTACTCGTAGATTTTCCTACTTGAAATAACAATAATTAACTGCTGTTATAATGAACTTACTGAAAAATGCCACTGTCATATCTGGTGTATATAAAGATCCAGTGTTTCCAAATAAATAAATCTGGTGAAAGTACTCCTAAAAAACGACTGCTAGATAAAGAAGATGGACTGAACGGCCAGGAGAAGGTAGCATCGACAGGAAAGAGGTTCGAGCAACAATACCATTTGTCCTCTTAAGTTCATTTTGGTTCAGAACTGGAAAAGTGACTACAACATATTGTAGTTACTTTTCCAATTCTGAACCAAAACCGTAGGCTTAAAAACTACATTAGCACTCTAATGGAAAGAAAAGAAAGATAGGCCAGGCTGAAGTGTAAATCCGAATTACAAACGACAGTAGGACCAGATAAGCTACTTTAAGGTGGTTTTTATTTCCGAGCGGCTGAAAGCGGAAAAAACGTACACAGAACCGAACGGGATCATAGCAACAACCGACGACAGCGAACGGAACTCGAGTTCGATGACAGAAGGGGATTACACCAGTCACCACGAAATAGTACGTGGAAGAACGACGCCACCGAGGGATTACCATAGATACCCGACGAAATGTGCATCGCCATCCAGTGGCGCGGAAAGGACCACAGAATTGGGTGAATCAATGCGAGCGGCGAAAGTTGCGCTGCTTAAATATCGGTCTGTGCATTCTGCAGCGGCTGATACAACTGAACAACGAACAGTCTGTAGCCGCGGCTATGCAACATCATCGGCAAACGGCCCGGTCTAAACCAGAAAACGGACAATCGACCGAATTTTCGGGTCATTTCTCAGGTGTTCCAGAAACGGTTCGCGTAACACCGCAACAAAAACAGAGCGGACGGCTGCTTCACAAAGACTGTGCACTGCGAAGAGTGGAAGACCTGGATTGAAAACGGTCAACGACTTCGAACTGGGTATCATAATCAGCACTGAAGGGTGATGGCTCTCAATGGGGCCATAAACAAGAGGAGAACCGCGACAAACCGCGAGCGACACCTCCTGAATTACATCTACGAGAAACCACCGTACCACATGAATTGATCGCGAGAGGTTCCAGACATACAGCCAGCATGAAGCCATTTTTCGAGGACATTTATAGAGAAGACCTCCACTCGGCTAAGCTCATGCCAGAAGTGAGGACAATTCTGAGGATAAAGGTCTGAAAGGTACGAGGTCTGAAAGGTCTTCAAGCTGCAGTCTCTTGCCTGCCGTAGACACGATTTAATCACAATTTGTAAGTTGACAAATGGTACTTTGGGCCTTCGTCACCGAGATTTCTATACTGTATCACCTTCCACCACTAGACGTGGTGAAAGTAAGATACAAATACAAAGAGCTAGAACTCATGTAAGATCGGCACACATGCTGGCACATCATGCTGGCTCTGAGTTCCTAAGGTTTCTAAGAAAATTGTTATGCCAAAATCACTAAGGCAATACAAAAGCCTTATTGACCTGTATCTACAGGAAGTTTTTTAATAGCTTACCAAATTATTCGCGTTTGTGCTAGTTATCGCTATTTGAGTTGTCCCAATCATTGGCATGTTCTCTTTTGTGGTGTTTGGTTTTGTTTTAATCCACGTGATTGTACACGTACAAAATAAATAAATAAATAAAGGTCGTCAGCTGTTATAATGATGTTTAGTTGCGACGAAAACCCTAGCGCCAGGCGGGATTCGAACGCGCACCTCCTGCTAACAGGTCGTGAATGCTCTACGCCATAACACCACCGGCGCTGTTTGATCGGACGCAACATCCAGTTTGCTAGATGTCATCGTCAGTCACTCCTTCGGATGCCAACGTTAGTGCTGCGGATCGACAGGCCAAGCATCAGATACACAACAACTCCGACACAGGTGAAACTCAGCAACACCGACGACTACCGTGTCTCTCCGGTCTTCGGCTTCGTCGATGCGTCGTCAACGCCAACACTGAAGCCATACGAGAGAGCGGAGCACCGAGGAATGACCGTATGGTGGCCCAACTCGTCCTCCCGGCACAGAACGGAACCGACACCCAGCTGCGTTGGGAAATGTGCAAAATGTGCCCAATGAGGACTTCACTGTCAATCTCAATGCCCCGTAGGTACGGAGAAATAAAAAAAGATCCACACCTCGTGGGACCGATGAGCACTACTTACACGTATGTAGGGATGAGGCGGTCGCTGATATCAGCATGGAACCTGTTAAGCTGATGGAATTGATAGAATGATTCGTCATTTTCTCTAGCCTCAAATGGCTGCTTATGAGATTGCAAGTTACTATAACTATGTTTTGTTGCGATCAAAACTCTAACGCCAGCCAGGGCTCGAACCCGCACTTCCTGCTGACTGTTCGGGAATGAACTACACCACTACACCACCTTGGTAAATGTGATCGTTAATCAATTCCCACTGTGGGAGGCGCCACGCATTCTGTAATACTTGGAGGGCAGTGCGAGTGCATGTTTAGCCCTGGGCTAGTCTGGCACAACTTGTCGCACATATAGAAAGGGGACGCTTGGTTGTTTCGATGCAAACTCAAACCTTCAATCGATTCGATGTGCATGCAGCAGTCGGAATATCTCCGACGTGTGCTACAGCGGTGAAGTGCAGATGATTTAAGGAACACCAGACGGCGCTTCAGTAAGCAGCTGGCTGAATAGACGGAATAAAGTAAAGAGTACACATTTGAAGAAAAGCAGCATACGACTTTCTAAGGTGTTTGTTTTCGGGTACTACTCCTCCAAATGCATTCAACTCGTTTAAGCCTACAACTATTCGAGCTTCTAGGCATTTCCTTTTTTTGACCGTAGCCCAATAACGGGTTAAAACACTGTCTAAGCAACTAATAAACTTCTTTGTTTTTCTGTTCCTAATTGGACATGTAGCTTATCGATGCAAAAAGGCGATGCCGTTTTTCAGAGTTTTCGCCTCTTCCTGTTGTTGAATCGCTCGCTGATAGCATGGTTTAAAGGTGTTCTTGTTTTTCCCAAACGTTTCGAACACGTCTCATAATACGAAACAAGCAAGAAAATCAACGGATGAATAGAACTCGGTCCACGTTTTCTCGCTGTTGAAAGTGAACAGACCTCGTGAGCGACCTGCTTATCACAAAGGATTTTGTCTATTCACCTGCATTTAGCACGATGGGGTGAAGCTTTCTATTTCGAAAAGAAATCAAGAAATTAATATTGTGACTATGGAGGTGAGTTCAAATCCACAGTGGGTTTCTTTCCACTTCAACAATAGCTGCGATATGTCAATAGCTACATTTGAATACAACACTTCTCACCCTTCCACTCAAAAGCAACGTCAAGCAAGACCACCGACTCATTACGGTTTCAATCGCTCTTTGCCCTTGGTGTTGCAGTTTGTCGAATCCATAGATAATGCCGAAAGGTCTGGTCACCCTATAGTACCTACGCAAGGATCTGAAGAGGTTGGACGCTCCGAACTCTGGCAGTATTGCAGGAAATCTACACGAAGGGCTTTGCATCAAACGCTGGACTGGACTGGACTGCCTAGTCGAGACATCGAGAACGTGGAGGGATTCCAATAGCTCGGATGAAGCCGAAGATCTGACACAGGGATTATGGACCTGGCCGTCAGAAAGAAGATAAAGTGTCTATTGAAATGCAATGGGACGGTTGATGCTCCAGAACTCGAAGACAGGCCCTATAGAACGGCAGTCAGACATGGTTTTCTTCTCTATGGGAGCGAATATTGAGTTCTGATTAATGCACAAGAGCTGAGAGTATGTCCAGGTGAGCATGAGAAAGGACCCAGTGGAACATGGCACGGAACGAAAATATGAACGAAGTGATGAAGGCAGTCCTCCAAGCGAAGCTTAGTGTACACCTGACCATCTGGTGACCGCTAGGTGGGAGATCCTAGGAGGAGCGGAGAGTCACCAAAGGAGGTCAGCCATAGAGCTGAAGCGCACGAAACGACAACGAAGAATCTAACAGACAGGGTAGAATGATGTCATGAAAAATAGGTGCAATGAAAAAGCATAGAGGAGGTCTTTATCAGTCACCCATCATCCTTTATTCCATTCTCTTACCCCTATTCTCCCAGAACTCTTATTCTTTTAAGTGACCTCTACTTTACTCCAAGAGTTGCGCTCACATGAAAAGTAACAGCGATGGCTAGTTTTGATTTGTTGAATTTTTCTACACCATGTATTTTCTAATGTACTGTGTCTTTGTTAAATGAAGTATTTTTTGTGTGCACGACATATGCAAATAATAAACAAATAAATATTTAGAACTGGTGGTGACGAATTGTAGCGCTGGCTGTAGACCCATGTATGCCACGCATTTTGCTTTCAGCTGATGAAGAAGACACAGGACATTTCTTTAGTGTAAGCATTGAGCCCGGTCACTGAGTATATAGAAGTTTTTAACGTCTTGCAAAAATGGTCGCTCCAATGCCAGCGTACCGAAGTCTGAACATAAAATATCCCGAAAAAAGCTAAAGCTAAGTTATGGTTTCTTCTGCAGGGTAATTGGTAAAAAAGCATAAGAAAAATCTAGATTTCAAGAAAATGAGGCTCATTTTAGGTTCACGCCATCTCAAGAAGTGAACATTAGAAAAGCCCTGCCGCCAAAGTATCTTTACACACAACTTTTCTTTCTCAAGTAACAAGAATTAGGAAAAGTATACAATCGGAGGATCAAGTCGAAAGCCTAAATGATTCTGTAAAATCGTCACAGTATTCAACATTTCTCATTCATAATTTGAATCTTTTCGGTTTGGGAAACTAGCGCTTCTTTCCACATTGAAAGAACTCCTTCGTGTATAAAGTGCCGTCGGTAAACGTTCGCCAAAACGCGGCCGGCGGCGGATTAGTCCGCCGTTTCCGCCGCTTTGCTATAACTCTCCTCAAAGTCGGTTATATTCAATGAAATGCACATCGTTGGAATCAGAACAACATTATCTACCCAATGGCGCAAAAATCTTGACAAGATTTTAGAATTTTGAGTTCGAGATGACCTAGATTAGCCGAGCCCGCAATCGTCTTGACCTGAGCCACACTCGCTCCTGAGTGTCGCCTAATTGTGCCCCTGGCAGGGATCGAACTACCCAGTGAAATATTAAAATTTTTAAACGCTGTCGAAAATGTGTTTTATGCTAACTTTAGGTTTTGTCTCACTACGACGATCTCTTAGATATCAAATTCGCCTAGTTTGCCGCCAAGTTCATCAATCCATGCATTCCTAATTATGCCCTGTGGCAGGAGTAGACCTGCCCAGTAGAATTTTTTAAATTTTAAAGAGGTATTAAAAATGTATTTTATGCCAATTTTAGGTTTTGCCTCATGATGGCGATCTATTTGATATCAAATTTGCCTACTCTGGCTCCATGTACATCATTCCATGCATTCTCAACTGCCGATTTTTTCCATTTTCGCTAATTATTTACGACCGCACCACTTTTGTTCTACAGCTGATTTTTGCTCAAGTTCTCGACTATGGAGTGTGGATTACAAATATAAGTTTTAGGCTTACCTTGATTAGAAGTACGATAGTAATCAACCACCAAATTGGCAGAGCAGCGTACCAAGGAGACATGGCCTGCAAGGGCTACTTCGCGCGTGTAGATCTGTGTTTCCACGCGACGAATCAGTATAGGAGCTGGATATGTGGTAGTACAACATGCAGGGATGCTGTATCACAAAAGTAATGGAGCTGGCAGCTCAGGTCCGGCAGCTCCACTGCTTCAAAAATGCCATTTTCTTCTACTCCGACCACGGGATTCAACACCGACCTCTGTAAAAACCGCGCAGAACAGTTTCTGTCATCTAGCGGAGCCGATATTCGCTTTTTTTTTCGAAAATTTTTCCATTTGGCGTTAATCATATTTATTCCTTGAGATAAGTCCGCTACTGGAGTCCAGAGTGTTGCCGTGATTGCAGTGACCTGACCTGCCCCCACCAAGCATCTCCTTTGGACATGCAATCTCTCCTCTCGCTACTCACACTAACCGAGGTCGTTTACTAATGAGGTACTGCTTTCCTCAACCCACTTAATCATAATCATTTAGCTTTAGAAAAAGGAGTTATTAATAGATAGAAATAATATAGAAAATTTATTACAATATATCAATATATCATGCTCGTCTATTTGCATGACTTTGGCTGCATGTATTTAATAACTGTTTCTTGCCATTAAGCGTTCTCTAATGCTTAATAAAGACATTTATCTAAAGTGAGATGATTTTAACGGTGAACAGCCGTCCTGCGCCCTCCGGCGGCCTCGCAGAAATCAAAAATCGGCAGTTGAAAATGTACTGAATGACGTAAATGGAGTCAATCTGGTCTTTTCGATTCTCGAACCTCCCACCTGACCCTGTATTGGGTTAGTGTGAGTAGCGAGAAGAGAGATTGCATGTCCAAAGGACAGGTCAGGTCACTACAATCACAGCAACACTCTGGACTCCAGTAGCGGATTTGTCTCAAGGAATAATCCCACCCTTCCACGCTAATCCCACGCCTTCCAGGCTTGCCTGACCCAACAATCAGGTTGACATCCTGACTCAGGATGTCAACCTGATTGTTAGCAGTCCGTTATTCATACAAAGATACACAATTATAAGTAGTACCCCTTCTGCCATTCCTGTAGGCCAACACTAGGAGCGCTTCGCTGTCAGTAGTAGTGCAACGCCTTCGCGCGCTGGGTGTAAACACGTGACCAGGGTTCTGCTTAGCCATGAAATTCGTCATTTTTGGAATGAACTGTTGCTTCCGCCTCGCAACTGAGTCTCCAAGAAAAAAATATACAATAGATTTACTAATTTTCTATAACTCCTATTACAAAGCATAGCCAACTTCGAATTACTTATAGTTATCAGCAAGTTTAAAAGCATAAACGTCGGTGCGGCATTCAATTCTGGTTTCGGGTGCGCCATATATTCCGATTCTGTGAGATTCTGCATTATATTTATCGCTTCAACAGGAGCTTGTGGTGACCATTAAATAGTCTCCTTCCAAGACAAGTCTGTGTATATATGTATATCTGTCTTTGTGTCTGTGTCAGTGTGTATGTGTCTGTCCGTCTGTTCGCTGATCATGTATCGATGAATTTCTTCCGAGAGGCGAAAAGAATTTGCAATTGATTTACGGTGCTGCGGGAGATCAGGCCTACTGCCTGCTGCGCCATGTACGCCGAGCTGGACTCCAATTACTAATTGCTAATGTTCAACAAATGCGTGTGAAGCGCAATTAGGGAAGTATTGCTCCTCGAGCGCACCCCGAGTTTACTCAAGGTTCGCGTCCCACGAAGTCATACCTCCGGCCGTCGGGGAGCTTTTACGAGACGTTACCATCAGCTGGCCACTGCAATACACTGTGAAGACCAATTCAGCGTTCAAATCACCGCCATATGACGTCGAAGTTCAATGCGTGGCGCATATCCGTATGGGATTAGCGCCGAAGTTCTGCCTTCTTAGCGTCTTCCAACATTGAACAAGCTGACTTCGTTGATAATACGCCTCCTTCTGGGTTATCCACTGGTTTCGCATTGTCTTTGCAGTCATAGTCGCTGATATTTGGAAGTATTAATGTGGATGATTCCCATTCAACGCAAACATCACTCATGTCGTCTGCTCAACAGCCTCAACTTATGTTTCATTATTATATTATTTTTATTTTATTTTATTTTATTTTATTTATTTTTAATCAACACTCCATTGTCGAGAACTTGAGCAAAAAACAGCTGCAGAACAAAAGTGGTGCGGTCGTAAATCATTAGCGAAAATGGAAAAAATCGACAGTTGAGAATGCATGGATTGATGAACTTGGCGGCAAACTAGGCGAATTTGATATCTAAGAGATCGTCGTAGTGAGACAAAACCTAAAATTAGCATAAAACACATTTTCGACAGCGTTTGAAAATTTTAAAATTCCACTGGGTAGTTCGATCCCTGCCAGGGGCACAATTAGGCGAGACTCAGTGAGGAATGTGGGTCAGGTCAAGACAATTATGGGCTCGGCTAATCTGGTCATCTCGAACTCAAAAATTCTAAAATCTTGTCAAGATTTTTACGCCGTTGGGTAGATAATGTTGTTCTGATTCCAACGATGTGCATCTCATTGAATATAACCGACTTTGAGGAGAGTTATGGCAAAGCGGCGGAAACGGCGGATTAATCCGCCGCCGGCCGCGTTTTGGCGAACGTTTACCGACGGTACTTGAACAAAAGCATTAAGAACCATTTGCAAAGGTGTAAAGAGCTTTATCACACATTTTTCGAGAACTGTTTGAGGGATGCCAACGAATGTTCAGAAAAAAGACCCTGTCATATTCCTATCTTCATAGTTTTCTTTCTTGGTTGCTCCGCCCAGCCTACAGTGGTCGTCTTCCCCTTTGTTACGTGTTCGAAAGAAAAAGGTGTTGAACTGTCGTGAGTTTTCTAAGATTGAGGCGATGTCCAATTCGTATTGAGCTTTAGCAATACACCGCATCATATGTACTGAACACTTCAGAATGCAAAATGGGCACTTTTGAAACCAAATTGAATATCTTCCAATTCAAAAAGAACGCCTTCCATATTGACCCAGACTTTCTTTAAGAGGGTCGAAAAATGTTTTTAAATCCACTTGAAAAAGAGCTGAAAAAACTCGTTGAAAATTTTTAGTTAACCTGTCGCAAGAGGGTGAACCTAGTGTTTGACACTTTATGCAATTCTTCGTTGATCCAGAGCGGTGAAACCAGCCCCTCATCTCTTTGCTAGCCCTTTCTTCCTCCACTATTCCTTCTTCGATAGATTCGAAGGTAAAATATTAGGTTGGAAACTAATTTCGTGGACTCTCAAGAATCTTTTGCAAAAGTATTTATTAACAAATAACAAATGACAATCTTTAATCAAAATAAGATCCCTCGGAACGCAGAAGTGCTTCCCATAATCAGGAAGCTGGCCTATCCCACGGCCATAGAATTATTGTGCTTTTAAGGCCAAGAATCTTTGGAGGTGCATTTTGACCCGGTCCACATGATTAAATCGTCTTCCAACCAAGAAATACTGTACCGAACTAAAAATGTGGTAGTCACTCGGCGCAAGGTCAGGGCTGTAAGGTGGATGAGTTTGATGCTCCCATTCAAGGTCTTCTATTTTTTGAGGCGTCCGGTTCGCTAAGTTCTCTCCGTTTGGTGGTGTCAAGAAGGTATTAACTTCTGGGAGCTCGTCAAGAACGGTTCCAGCATTAATGCTGTAGTCTACTCTTCTCAACCTGGCCGCGCGCAGGCTAAACTCCGCTGGAATCGGTTCACACAGATTTTCAGGAGCGGAATTATCTATTAACAAGATAACGCCAGATCACACGTCAAGAATCGGGAGCTTCAAAAAATCGAAGACCTCAGCTGGAAGCGTCTAACTCACCCTCCCTACAGCACAGGCTGTCCGCCAAATGACTAGCACCTTCACAGCTCGCTGCAGCACTTCTTGGTTGGAGGACGACTTATTAATGTGGACCATGTCAAAATGCACCTCCAAGGATTCTTGGCTTCAAAAGCACAAGAATTTTGCAGCTGTGGGATGGGCCAGGTGGCATATAAATGGGAAGCAGTCCCGCGTTCCAACAGATCTTACTTTGGTTGAAAACTGTTATTCGTTATTTGTTTATGAACACTTTTGTTGAAGGCGCATGAGAGTCCACGAAATTAGTTGCCAACCTAATAATATACCAATATTCTTCTCTGTAGTGGTCAAAACCGCACCTGGTGGTTTATAAATCTGCATCGCCGGTCTGTTCGAGGGCTTTTTGGTGTGGCGTGATTGCTTATCGCCATCCTCCACAGAGACGACGTTCTGAAAAAAATCGTGGAGTATTTACTTGGAAACGGCAAGAGAAAAATGATCATAGCGGATGAGGTTTTGAGAATGAAATCGCCCGCAACCATTAGTGGAACAGAAATTAAGCCATCTCAATGAGATTAATTTAAAAAATGTGGCGCTTTCATCTGAGTGAAAATGAGCTTCCGCAACAAAATCCCACGAAAAATCTAGGGTTTTCAGTTGACAGCCGTTTGCAAGCTTTCTAAAGATTGGCAAAAAGTTGTGTGTGTGTGTGTGTGTGTGTGTGTGTGTGTGTGTGTGTGTGTGTGTGTGTGTGTGTGTGTGTGTGTGTGTGTGTGTGTGTGTGTGTGTGTGTGTGTGTGTGTGTGTGACGATATTACGATAATTCAATTACGATAATTTACGATACTGGGCCACTTCAAGAGAATTGAGTCTCAAATTTGATGCGAAACTCAAAAAATTCAATGCATCGGTGGAAAAAAGGATTGTTGGGTCACGTTGTAAAAAGGCATTTTATAAGCTCTTGAAGTTCCGGCTGCGAGGAAAATTACACATACCTGCTCTTCGCTCTCCTTCCGGCAGAGTTCTCCACCGGGATAAAGATAAAGCTGAGTTGTTAGCATCAACATTTGAGGAATATTTTAGAGTCGCATCCAGTGAGGAAGCCGGGCCGGTATCAAGAGAGTTCCCCCTAATGGATGATTCGGTTTGGTTTCACAGGGAGGAAATACTTAACCTATTACTGAAATGGCCACCGTCCGAGAGCCTCACTCCTGATCACATTCCCTTAAGCTTTATTAAAAGAATCGCACATATAATAAATAGTCCTTTAGAGTATATATTTAATCTTAGCTTTATGAGGGCTGAGGTACCTAGCAGATGGGTTCATTCCATTGTCACTCCCATTCCTAAGAAGCCACCTTATAATGTACCCACGAGCTTTAGACCAGTTAGCATTACTTCCATCTTCGCAAGGCTGTTTGAGAAAATATTAAAGAAGGTAATTGTAGAACATCTTCAAAAGTACTCTATCATATCGTCAAATCAACATGGCTTTCAAAAGGGTAAATCTACTGTAACGGCGATGATACAAACTCTTAATCATTGGACTAGGAATTTGGAGGACGGTAGAAATGTGGACGTTGTCTATTTCGACTTCAGCAAGGCCTTCGACAGGGTTTCACATAATAAGTTGTTAAACAAAATGAGAGCTGTTGGCATCCATCCGCGCATAGTTTCCTGGGTTGCATCATTCTTGTCTAACCGAAAGTACATTGTTCGTATAAACGCCTCCTTTTCCGCTCCTAGATCTGCTATCAGCGGAGTGCCCCAAGGGGGTGTGCTTTCCCCCATTTTGTTCAATATTTACACGTATGATTTGCTTAAACTTCTTAGCGAGAGTGATGTTGCGTTTTGTGCGTTTGCTGACGACCTCAAAATCTATAAGCCAGTATCAAGTGCCGATGACATAGACGTTCTTCAGGAAGCGGTTACCAGTGTCTACCAGTGGTCATTGGATTGGGACCTCCCTTTGTCTGAGGAAAAATCACGAGTACTTCATTTAGGCAATAGAAACAAGAAGCATCAATACTCCATTAACGGAACTTCGCTTAAATGTGTGAGTGAACTGCTGGACCTAGGGTTTCTTGTTCGCAGCGATCTCAATTTCGATAAACATTGCACTATGATAGCCAACAAAGCTACTCAGGTAATGTTTAATATGTTTAGAGCATTATCAACTAAGGATGCCAATGTGCTTCTTCAAGCGTACAAAATATATGTCAGGCCTGTATTGGAATATGGTACTCCTGTTTTTAATCCCCATAAAAGGAAGACAATTGCTTTGCTAGAAAGAGTTCAGAATAGCTTCACCCGGAAGCTCATGATACGTGCGCTAGGGTTCTTATATGACCGAATTCCTTCGAGTATTGAGAGAAATCTCAATTTTGGATTGCCCACTCTGTCTATTAGAAGAAAGCGTAACGACCTCCTCCTTTTTCACAAAATCGTTCATCGGGAAATTGGCATCAAACTCGAGGATCTTGTGACTGTGAGAGCAACAAACACCCGAGGTGGTCCAGTCAAATATGATACTGGTACTGCTAAACTAAATTGTAGGCGTTTCTTTTTTACTCACAGGACACTTTCCTCATTTGAGAAGCTTCGCAAGAAGCACGATTTACCACGGAGCTGCAATGCCTTTAAGACATTCCTCAAATTACATCTCAGGCTATGATACCGTCGCAGCCTTAAATGTCGTCCATCAACTCGGTCGCTCGTCTTTATTCTCCTTTCTTTTTTAGGTTCGCTTGTAGTTGCTTCTTCTACTGTTTAGTTTGCGTTATTAATTGATAATTTATGGTCGTTCCCTTGATTTGTGTCTCTACGATAGTTGGTTGTCCACACGATATTTTTCGTGTAATAAATATAATTCTATGCAAACAAGAGATTATTTTTAGCCTGTTGGTTCATTGGTTTAAAGACTTACTGGAAGAGAGTGATGCGCGCTTTTTGTTTTCCTCCAACTTTTTTTTTGAATAGAAAGGAAACTTCAGAGAACAGCAGAGAAAGAAATCACCTATGGAAGTCTAAAGGAAGAGAAGTATATGCTTACAGACTTCCTTGAAGATAACACTATGTCAACTCGCCAACGACCAATTCTATCAATCCCGTTAAAGAGTCATTTGTGGATAAAAGCATACGACAACAAGGAATCAGATTTGAAAAGGTTTTTGATATGTCCTCGTCATTTGAGGATACTTTTTGCAGAGGAGCTGTCAAGATTTTTGAAATGGTGCTAGCCGAAGGTGACACCTGGCTAGTCTCAATGTTCGGACAGCACTGCACCTCACTTCAAACAGTCATTACAGCCTTGCACTTGGTGACAAATGGAGCCGAGCAGAATAAACCAGAGGCTTCTGGAGTTGCCACAAGACACCACGGTCAGCGAAAAACTAGATGAAAAAGGCTCTTCAATTTCAGCGGCAAGGAGTGTAACTAGTAGCTCGACGAAGTTCGCAGGTCTGTTTTGTCAGCACGAAATCAGCACGCTTTAATGCAATGGACTTGTAAATGGGCGTGTGGTATCGCAGTTGGAGGCGCTCGGGATCTATCCTAATCGTAGTGGACGCCGTCAGAGAAGCGAAACAGACATAAACAGGGTGGCCTTCTCCTGGTAGGAAGTGTATGCAAAGGTTTTCTAGTATGCCAGCTCAGCTTCCAGCTGAAATAGTTCAACTTCAATTTCACAAAGAAAATTGTCGTCATAAAGGGCTGGGTGAAGTGTCTCGCTAGCACTAGGATAGATAGGGTGCCCGCTGTGATGCGCACCCTATTCCAGGTTCTCGGCTCTGATTTCTCGCCAAGCAAACCAGTCCTTCCATTACTTCGTGGTAGGTGAGTTGGTACCAGACTTGTCTGATAAGGATAGCACACCCACTCATTCATCGGCTTGCCACCACAAGTCGTTGCATGGTCACATTCGGATCCAAACGGTCTTATGATATTCTGTAGAAGTACAACGCGCGGAGCATTTCAAAAGGAATTGATTATATTTTCCGTAGTATCGTTACTGTTAGACGCATTGTGGTGCATTCGGAAAGAGCATCAGTTCTCGTATATCGAATCGATTCGGACTGCAGTTAAGAGCCGGCGCCTCCTTCGATTGCGCTACAGACGCCGAACATAAGTAATAGTTGAACACAAAACTGATATTAGCTAAGGTTTCTCTTTTAAATATTTGTTACACTTCTCGGCCAATCGATCGCTAGATCCAGATTTTTGTGGGAGGCAAGACTTTTATTAAAGCAGGATACCCTCTAACGTCGCAGAGAAATTATGATTAAGTCTAAGTCATAATTCATTCGTCCATAAGTCTTCGCCGTTTTCTTCAACGGTTTGTAATTTTTTGCGCAGTTTTTTATAGCACTTGGAAGACAATGTTCTGCACTACAAGCCAAAACTCCGGTTCTGTGGTTGGACTTTTTCGCTTGGTATTATATGTCGTTTGGAAGAGGATGTCTTGCTCAGTAAGAATTTGTGTCGCGTTTATTGGCTAACGCTGATTTGTGTCGAATATCAACAGATAAACAAGGAGAGGGAGTTGTTGGTGAGGATGATTTTTCCCTTTTTGGAATTTTGTTGATATTCAATAGGAATCAATAAACGCGACAGATATTCTTATAGGGCAGGACATTCTCTTTCGAACGACATATAACACCAACCCAAAAATTCCAACCACGGAGCAGGAGCTGTCGTCAAAAATAACCATCCTCCTTCGGACGTCCCAATTTGATGACCTAAAAATCAATAATGAACAAACGAGCAAATGGTACCAACACATATTCATGTAGTACAGAAAATGATCTTCCAAATGCTATAAAAAGCGCGCAAAAATTACAAACCTAAGCGGAGAGAACAAGTGCGCGAATGGCTACTTTTTCACTTTCCACTTCAACGACCTAAAAATTGACAAAATTCATGATGAAAAAAGAGATGCAATCAAAGCTCTGATGGAGCAAATCATTCTCTTTCGAAAGCTATGCAGCGCTATGCAAGAGACCGCCGGCGAAATCTGCAGTGAATCGTTGAAGAAAACGGCGAAAACTTATGGGACAACCTAATATAATATAAATTTGGTAGCCCTTCATTCACGTATAGTTTATTTTCTTGTTTCTTACACTCTTTTTCCTTTTGTTCTTGCATAACGTTGTTTTTCAACTTCCTCCCCAATCTTTGAAATTGTGCAACTTTTTTTTGCTGAATTTTGTTTGCCTGTTTTCGAAACTCATAAGCTTCGTAAACGAAATACAACTGACGCCGCACTCGTGATTCCACTGAAAGTGTTGAAAGTTCTGGAAAAATTTTCTATCACAGCAGTGCTGTGCAGAAGGGAGGGAAGAGCTCGCACGGAGCCTGGTAAGCAGCTGGAGTTGGAGATACGCTTGTAACCGAAAAAACAGCTGGAGCTGGAGATTTGTCTATTAATTCTCTCAGGAATTGCTGTTAGGAGGATGTTTAGTTGCGATCAAAACTCTTGCGCCAGGCGGGACTCTAACCCGCATCTTCTGCTTTCCGGGCAGCGATGTTCGCCTTACACCACCGGCGCTGTTTGACCGAACAGAACATCCACGATATCTCCCTAGCAATCTCGCCTATCAGCACTCAAACGTGATATCGGGATGAGCCGGCCGCTGATATCAGCATGGAACCGGTTAAGCTGAAGGCTTTCGTAGAAATGATGTTTTTCCTTTTTGCTTAAGCCTAGAGCGGCTGTTATCGTGGATGTTCTGTTCGGTCAAACAGCGCCGGTGGTGTAAGGCGAACATCGCTGCCCGGAAAGCAGAAGATGCGGGTTCGAGTCCCGCCTGGCGCAAGAGTTTTGATCGCAACTAAACATCCTCCTAACAGCTTCTATCTTCTATAACAGCCGCTCTAGGCTTAAGCAAAAAGGAAAAACATCATCTCTCAGGAATGTTTAAAAAACAGAGGCCTGTTGATTCGACGGCGCTGTGCAGCGTCCCATCCTCTTCTTTATGCCTTCCCTCCAGAACACGACCCTGTTTTGACGCGCAGACTTCAACTCAGTCGTATTTCCACCCAGTTTCACTTGGTCACGTCGAATTTCTTCCAAATTTAGTCTTTCACGTTTTCTTGAAGTCGAAGGAGAATTTCAAACGAATGTGACAAGACCTCCACTACGTGACTGTCGTCTTTCCTAAGCCATTACTTTGACCTTATTCGTTACGCGGGAAGTTTACACAGTCACGGACAGCCGGCAATTGATCTTGCCAACAAGTCTTGGCGTTCAACGAGCAGTTTGCACTGGGGAACGGCTCAGCTGTTTTCATGTGTTACACCTCTGCCACCAATTCAAGCAAAAAGGTGCCGAAACCTGGTCCTGATTTCTAAGCAGCGACGGAGTCCACCCGCGAAACCGCCGCCGTTTTTACCTCCAGGGTACACACGGCCAGATGCTAAACAGGGCGCGTGATGGTGACGCGACAGGCACTCGAAATCCGAGTGGACGGCGGCTCAGCTTACAGCGGGCAGCGAACATTCGATACGATCGACACATGATGGATGAAGCCGCTCACCTGAGTTGAATTTGGCTCTTCGCTCGGGGAACTCATCTGCTTCTGAATTTCACAGAATACACGTCACGATAGGCCACTCTGGCCACACCACCCTGAAAAGGCGTGAATGGTGGTTTCAAATATCAAAACACTCTGCAAGAACACAAGAACGAGAAAAAATGGGAAGATTAGGCTCAAAGGATTTTAGAGTAGACAGTTCATCGTTCTTATGTGGGCTTCTCATCGCTGGTGCCATATGTAGGAGACAGACATAGGGGGGTGTGTCGTAGCGAAGTTGATAGAGGGGCGGCCGGTTATCGAATGCAACCCGATTCGAGGTTCCCTGGTTGGGTTCCGTCCAGTAAAAGCAAGCCTTCCTTGCGCTGGGTTGGTGAACTACTACCAGTTTTGATAAGAATAAAACACTGACGTGTCCATTTTCTAGCCACCAGAACTCATTGTATGGACCAAATGCGCATTCAAATGGCCTCCACGACGTTAGAAGTAGAACGCTCATTGCATTCCCACGGAAGGATTAACTAACGCCGTCCTCTATTCTTAACCATTGCTCGATACAGTCAACAAATGGAAAACGTGGAAAAAGGGACATCAACACGACCAAGGTTCTAATAAAACAGTTAAGTGCAAATTTGGGCAAGCCAAGAAGATGTTCGCTCTTTGCAAGCGATAAGTTGAACTCGATATGACATCTGCGGCAGGAGTGCACACAGAGTTCTTGGCACTAATTTTTTAAAAGATTTTTTAGCGAAAACTTTTCATTAAATTTCCGGTAAATCGCTAAATTTCCTTAAAACGAAGCAGCGAATTATTATTTCAAATGAAAAAAATCAGGAAAGACGTTATATATTTCAACTTCAACAAGTCTACAACTAAAATTCACCGAACTTTAACAGTTCATTATCAACAATGAGTGGACAGCAACGTAAATCAGCTTTTAGAAGCTAATTACCTTCAGAGTGTGAATGCAGAACAGGTACGGAATTATCATGTCGTTGAAGAGCACGGTTCTTCGTGGGCTGGCGCCCGCATCATAGCGGCAAGGAATCTTAAAACTTAAGTTTGGAACCCCGGTATTCCCTTACTTTCCTAGGTCTGTGAGAGATCGTTTGCGCGACTGTTCTGCGAGCGTGTACAATCTCGATGCGAGCACTAGCCCGATAAGTACAGAAGGAAGTAATAAAAATGCCCGTCACAACGATGTTTTGTTGCGATCAAAACTTCTAGCGCCAGGTGGACTCGAACCCGCACCTCCCTCAGACCGGGCGGGAATGCTCTACGCCTTTACACCACCGGCGCCTACTGACCAAACGCAACATCCACACCTCGTGGGGCCGAACAGCACTCAGCCGTATCCGGGATGAGCTGGCCGCTGATATCAGCATGGAACCAGGCTGACGGTCTTGACAGAAACAATTCAAATCAGTTTCTTCAAGCCTAAGGAAACTGGGTTGAATAAAAATACCATTAAAAGCCCACCTTTTAAGAAATTTAACAATCAGGGAAAGTGGCATAGAAGACATTCCTCCTTCCGAACACTTCTGACAGTGATTTCCCAAAAGGCTCACCGACGCTTTTGCCATAAAGAAAACCACGAAATTGTCAAATAACTTTGAACTCTTGCAAAGTGATAGGAGAAAATATATGTCTTTTTCACTAGGAATAAGGTGACAACGCATTCTGTGACACCCCGTAACTACCTTACGTGTGAAACAGTTTTGTACATTCTCGAGGGCGCAGTTCGTCATTTTCTTACAATCGTTAAAGACTGCTGTTTCCGAATCAGCAACTGACAGCATACACAGTATATGTGTTTTATAGGTGAACAGGCGAAAAAACTGCAGATCCGATGGTTACCTCTATTGACAAACATATCTGCAGTTGAAGCTATGAAGCCAGCTATGAAGAGGGTACACATGTTTCACATGGTGTATTGGCCGTGGACGCCGCTCTCGCGTGCATCGTAAAATTATTTCGGGATTCAATTTCACCAAAACAAGCCAAGCCCTTCATCTCTTCGGAATCGCTATAATTTATTCATTTATTGAACGTCGCCCGGTACCTACCATACCGCTCATGAGAATGAAACCCTGACTTCGCCCATCGACTGGCACCGACAAATCATTGTATGGCCAAATATGTACGCGTTCAAATATCCTCCATATCTACATTCCGAAGAAGTGGAAAACGTGGCGCATCCCAAAAGCAATTGTGCAACGCCATTCTTTATCCTCTATTCTTTTATTTATTAGATCAAGGTATTGACAAATGTATGAGCGCATGCAGAGCAGTCGTATGTAGGAGGTGCCGGCTGTCGCATGCATCCGGATACCAGGTTTCTGGTTCGGATTTTCCGCCCAGGCCAACCAAGCCTTCCATCCCTAAGGGGTCGGTGAATTAGTACCAGACTTACGGTGGTCAACTACGGTAAGTCTTTCAATTTTAAAAAAGCTGTCCTTGTTATAAATAAAAATAAATGATAAAAGTAATAAAATAATAAACAAATAAACAATAAACGATGAATATTAAAACAAATTAAATAAAAATAAGATAAAATAATAAGTAAATAAATAAATAGACAACCTTAATAATGATAAATCTTTAAAATAATGATTTACAATAAATATTATATTAGGTTGGTGCATAAGTTGTCGGACATTTGGGGCATGAATTATTTATTATCACAACATACCAAAAACATTATCAAATCATTTGAAGTAACCACCCTTTACATCAATTGTCTTTCGCCAACGTGCTGGTAAGTGATGGATGCCTTTTCTCCAAAACGTGCCCGGTTGTGATTCAAAAAATGTGAGCAGTGCCTCCTTGACATCCTCTCGGTTCCTAAATTGCTGGCTGTCCAAATAGCGTTGAAGGCTTGAAAACAAATAATAATCAGAAGGAGCGAGATCTGCTGAGTACGGTGGATGTGGAAGAACGGTCCATCCGTAGTCCGCCAACTCAGCCGTCGTCGCTCTAGCAATATGCGGTCTAGCGTTATCGTGTTGAAAATACACCTTCACCTGCTCTCCTCGTGTGGTTTGAAGGTGGGCCCTCAACTTCCTCAGTTGGTTGACGTGAACCTCTGCCGTCACTGCTATCCGTCCCTGCCTTCGTCCAGCAGCTCCCAATATTCTACGCCAAGAACGCTCCAGCAAATGCATGGCATCACCTTTTTCACGTGAAGGTCGGGTTTCGGAACGTCCTCTGCCTGTCCATTTGCGTCAACTCACTGTGCAAGCCGGTGATAATTAGAGTAGAGATCCACTTCTCATCCCCGGTGACAAGGTTGTCCAGCCATCCGTGGGTACGTCTGAGGGTAAGGAGAGACAGAGCGACATCGCTCTGCGATCCATGTCATGTTGTGTCAAGTCATGAGGTACCCAGCGACCCAATTTTTGCACCTTGCCAATCGACTTCAACCCTCCAACGACTGTTGAGTGACTAACACCAAGAGTGCTTGATAGTTCGCGAGTGGTTTGGTATGGGTCCGCTTCCACTCTACTTCGGAGGCCATCCAAATCCAGTGTCATCGGGCGCCCTTCTCGCTCATTACCTTCAACGGAGAATTCACCAACTGCAAACTTCGTGAACCACTGGTACACAGTACTTCGAGCAGGAGCACTCTCGTTGTAAACATCCTTCAGGCGACGATACGATTCGTTGGCATTGAGGCCAGATTGATGCAGGAATAACCTGACGTGCCGAATATGCGTCTCAGTTGGGATGAATTGCTTAGCCATAATAGCTGACGTCAACAACTCAGAAGTAAATGTTAGGAACAGTTTTGTAACCCTTTCCTTTCTTTATCGATCGATCATTCACGCGTTGATACATGTGAGAAATTTGGCGGGAAAATGCGCTTTCAATTCAGGAGGGACTAAATGTCCGAGAACTTGTGCACCAACCTAATTGTAATACATTTTAAGTAGTAATATTGAACTTATAAAATCATATTTTATTACCTCTTTGAATTGTACCCCATGGTTTATTTAACCTACTTTTTTACACCTTATTTATTTTCACTTTCTAATTCTACTTCTCTCAAATGCCTCTAGTTCTTTATCTTTCTTTCTTCACCTTACTGTCTTCCATTTTCGTTTTCCTATTTCTCATCTTTTATAGACAGATTTTGAAGAAATCTTAAAATATACTCCTCTTCTTCACTGAAGAGCCACGAGAGGAGTATAACACAAAGGTTCGTCTGAAGGCAGTGGCGAAGCGAACCTTTTTATACGTTTTATGTTTAGTGAAATACCATTCTTTTGATTAATTATAATTTTAAAAGTTCTATTATTTTACATCTTTCTTCACTTATTCAAATTTTACATTTTCTTATGTTTTATATTGTTGGGAAGGATAGTGCGCCGACTTGTTCATCGTCTGGCCACCGCAAGTCATTTTATGGCCAAATACGCATGCAACTCGCCTCCACGACATCCCGTAGAAGTAGAATGCGCGGCGCACACTAAAGAGATTAATTAACGCCGTCCTTTATCATTTACCCTTTATAGACGAATGTCTAGAACGGAAGGTGTCAGAAAACATGAATGGAAACTACATGAGGTGAGATGATACAACGGCAATGCAACCAACAAACAATACCTTCTACAATTACTTTTATGTTTAATATGTGACGAGTATTCTAAAGGTTTGAGCAGATATGCTCTATAGATCTTCGTACTTGACGAGAAGTAGAATGAATTCGTTGAGAGTTCGACAGGTTAATAAGTCAGATCTGATTCGCGATTTGGTAACTGAGAGTCGAAGTTTCAACCGCCCTCTCATGAATCCTGTCAGCGTCCCCTCAAAGAGCTCTGCTGAGTCACCGGAATCCCACCCTATGCAAGGAGCCTTAACAACAAACAACAAACAACAAGTCAGTCTGCGGTTACAAATTCTTGAAAATATCGAAATAACTAACAGTTGTGACTGTGTATGTCGGCGCAGCTGTGGGACAATAGCAGCGGTGACCGAAGAAGACAGACGGTTCCAGGGACCAGACTCGGGTTCCGACAGCCTCTGCGGGCCGTGTGGACATAGTGAGGAGATGGGTCGATAACGAACGAACGGACACACGTGCATAATCAGAAGGCGAATAAAGGGCGATTATCTTATCACACGGCGGCGTTTTTTGAGGGATTTCCGAGCAGTTCGGCCACTAAATCAATGCCGCCGATCAGGCGGAGGCTGACTTACGGAAGCAACGAGCACAAGGCACCTGTAGGAACGGTGGGAAGCTGCAACTCATGATATGAACCTAATCTGCTGAGTACACGTTGGTGGAGCTAATATAGGAGCACAGTGGGGTGATGGACCGGCACAGCACACGGGCGGCAAGCGTGTGTGTGTTTTGCGGGGATTAGCATCTCTAAGTCGGTGGCCGACTGACTAACTTTGCGCCACACCCAAATTTGAGCTAAACAACCCAGGGATAGGCCTTGCGCATTTCCTTGCCTACAAGGTACCCTAGCGTCATGCGACTTACGTCCAACCATAATGCTCCCCAGTTATTCACTTAATCCTTGAAATAAAGCTATACATCGCCCTGCATAGACAAGAAATTGGAAATATTTGAATGCAGCTTAACCTAGAATGTCATTGATCCAGTTCGAACATCAGAATTAGAGGAGCTAGTGCAAGATTGATTCTTTTTATCGCCAAAGGATAAACAGATTAAATTACGGGTCGTTCAATCCTTCTTGGGATGCGCCACGTATTCTATTTCTGTGTGAGGTCGCAGAGGCAATTTGAATGTGTGTTTTGCCTGAATAATGAATGAAGCCGATGAACAAATCAACGCTTTATCCTTCCCAGGCAGGTCTGGTAGCAATACACCGACCCCGGAGGGATGGAAGGCTTGCTTGGCCTAGGCGGGAAATCCGAACGGAGAAGGTATAGGGTGCACGGGTCAGCCGGCACCTCCACCGGCTGCGTTTTAGAGGGCGTGGTAGCGCAATCGGTCGAGGGACCGGCTGTCACGTGTACTTGTTTTTCAAGATTCTTGTTTCGAGTTCGCCACAGAAGCCAAGCAAGCTTTCCATCCCTCCGGGGTCGACGAATTGGCATAAGAGTTGTTTGAGGAGGATGCAATACTGACTTATCGGGCCCGTAACCGTAAATGAATGAAGTGTCGAAATACGCATTTAATTTGCTTCCAAGCGTCCCGTAGAAGTAGAATGGGTGGCGTATCCCAAAATGGAATTGACTACCGCCAAGCTGTATTCTTTATAATTTATAGGGCCAAAAATGTGGAAGGTTATCGAGTCTGTGGCATTTACCAGCTATCCTACCAGCGTGAGCAAACTGCTGGATGTACCTAAGGTGAGTGGGTATTCTCTACTTACCCAGGGGTATCGAACTCCATTGCTAGTATACAAATTAAGACTAACCGTCTCCCAAACTTTCGCAAACAAATAAGCCTCGGACCCAGTTACCAGTGTCACTGCTTCGGTCGTTGTTATATGTCTGTCCTTGTGAAGTACAAGAAATCAACGAAATATGCAAAAATCAGGTAAAAAATCCAATTTGAAAACGGTAGGTTATTGATTGGTCGAGTCGTGCGGTAGTTCCAAGTTGCGAAATTGCTAGACCGAGATTTCTCATAGTTTTCTTCATCTGGCGTAGGGTATTCCACCACAGATAAGTAGCCTTTGTAAAGGACTACTAAGTCAAAGAGCGCTTTAGAGCTCAGCATAATAGGGGTTTTGTGGAAGTAAAGTGCCATTTTTCGCGACTTTTACTTTTTATTCTCGAATTTAAGAGAAGTTACTCCAGGTACTTTGTACGGGAGATTTTATTCCTTTATGGAATGATTTGCCTCTAAGTAATGAATACGAGAGGACTTTTACTCCAGGTACTGCGTACGGGAGATTTTATTCCGTAATGGAATGGTTTGCGTCTAGGTAATGAATACGAGACGACTTATTCTCTTGGATTCAGAGAATGCGATCTTATATTCGATCGACTTTATGCTCCAGGTCCCAAAGCTGTCACACTTTGGCACGGGAGACTTAGGCTTGTTAGGCCGATGCACCAAAATATAGAGGGTGATAGAGGCGGTTAGGACTTAGTGTCCCGGAAGAGGTGGTTCAGTGGCTTTTTGAGGAAGAGAACGAGCAGACAGAGTAACTACTACGTTTATTACGGCAGGCGATATGATAAGTGGTACGAGAGATATATAGGAGAGCGGTAGCCTAGCAGCGGCTATAGTGAGGGGGGAGAAGGTAGAAGGGGAAGGAGCACGGAGAGAGAAGCAAGGAGCCGAGATGGGGCTCTCGTGAGCAAGGGAGGAGCACTCTATCTACAGAGGTCGCCTCCGCACCCTGTACCGGGCGGGGCGATAACATGACGGGGTTAGGATCGTCGACGACGACGATACCCACTGCGTTTTTAAGGCATAATCCTCAGGCAACACTAGTTGCCCAGGATAAATGTTGACGATTAGCATCCTCACACGATACTCTTTACCCTATCTTGTCCCACACTCCTTAGCAGAGACGCTAATAATCCGACCCAGGAAATGCGAGGAAGATTTTTTGTACCCAAAACTCCTCAATTCTCGAAAATGAATTGCTTCAGGCACGGATTCCAGATGCACTTGGGGGTTTACAGAAGCAAAAAGCGAGGGAACAGGAATGGTCCACTCTTTCGAAATCACTCCGTGTCGCTCTCGCACCTATTCCAACATCAGTGACTCATCTGGCTTAATGATCAACGCGAGTTGCACAGCAGGGGGAACGGCGGAATGCACGTACTTATGCGGCAACGCTGTTTCACAACGCTGCAGATGGGCTCTACAGCAGAGGGACCAGAGAGTTCAATGGGTGTCTTAAACGGTCTACAGCGACGTGTAGATGTCATTTGCTTGAAGATTCTAGTGCAGAAATGTATGATGTTTCGCTCATAGCTCTGCCTATCCTCTGTTTAATCAGCAATTTCACCCGAACTCATTCTACAACATATTAAATACGAGCTACTGCTTCAAGATGAACCTAAAAATTAGTTATTCCCGCTATTTCTCGAGAGGCTGCAACAGTATTCAGGTATCTAGCTCATGGATTGTGTTACGGCAGGGTCAGTCAAGCATTTCAGTTTACACAGGTCATACGACACGCGAAGGCGAAGAGCAAGATCATGGCAACGAGCTTACGAATGAATATGAGGAGGTTTGAGAACTCTGTGCAAATTCCTGAAATGTTGAGACGCAGCAAACACAACATTCTTATCGGGGAAGTAATGTGGATTCTCTACTTTTGACGCATCCGCAAGCTCTACAGTTAGTCAAGCCCACAGTTCGAAACCACGACCAAACTAAGCCTGTAGTTAGTCAAGCCCACAGTTCGAAACCACGACCAAACTAAGCCTGTACAAACTACGTGCGAATACTAAGTGTGGTATTTATAATGTCAATCAAGTAGCCATCGATGTGCACTGGACAGGTCCATGGCGCGATCTCGACGAGATCTCTAGCACAACAGAATTTTCTTTCTGTTTTGCTGTATGAAACAGTCTGCGGTTTTTTATTTTCTGGAAAAAATTTTAAAATTTCCGCCCATCCCTGATCCAAATCATCCAAAAATCCGAGGCCCACAAAATTAGCGTTATCTGAAACATCCAATTATCCGAAGATCTTCGATCGTACCCATTCTATGCTGGACACGTAGTAGTTCAATCGAATGAAGCGGGGCAGCCATGTGCACCGTGAATCAAGGTTATTGGCTGGATTCCCGCCCACCCAGGCCAACTAACCCTTCCATCTTTCATTGGTCGGTGAACTGGTACCAGACATTTCTGAAACGGATAAAACACCAATTGGTTCACAGGTTGGCCACCGCAATTCTTTGCAATCAAATGCGTACTAAAATGGCTCCACGATATGTGGTAAATGCGTGGCGAACCCCAAAATACACCGACCATTTTAATTCCTGTCCTTTACTCAGAAGACGAGATGCATAAAGGGGTACAGTGCACAGGAGTGAGGTCAGGAATTCAAACCAAATAGATACAAGCACCACTACATACGTACAGATTCTACATAGAATCACATCAGCTCTGTTGGTGCATGGGATTTTTTTGCGGATTCGTCAAATGTTTTTTAAAATAACCGATCAAAAAACGAAGTAAACCGTATATTTAGCGAGGATGTGCAATTGGCAGTAACGAAAGTAAATGCACCTATTGAAATCATATTAGTGCAGTCACTAAGAAAGTATTCTACGAGGGAAGAACATAAAATTCTGAAACTGTAATTTGACGAAGAACGCTGTTCTCAAGGGAGGGGGTTCTTTCCTCAAAGTAAAATAATTGGGCTTCCGCTGCAAAATCACAAGACTGCGAAGTAGATTACAGAAACATATTACAGTCTACGTAGCTTATTTTCAGATGTCTTGCACAAGGGTATAAACAGGCTTTAGCACGCGCGTATAAACAAATCATGTGTAAGACCACTAGAGGAACTTCATTGTTTTATTGCATTGTGAGGTTCACCTTGCGACAGAATACATAGGTGTCAGTCTTCATGTTAGCATTGGAATCTCGTGGAAAAGGGAAGTATGCCAGTTTATCGAAATTTGTACTCTCAAGATCTGGAAGTGTCTCCATGAAAATCACCTATACTCCACTCCAAAATCGAAACGAAGGTCTAAGTCGAATCTACCCTAGTTGAAGGTGGGGGGGGGGGAGCAAGCGTAAATTACCAATTACGTGCATCGTCCCATGCCAAGCAATTCTCTGAATTTGAATGAAAGGCGTTGCACCATGGGAAGCAGCCGAATTTTCCGTATAAGCTCACGCTTGGGAATTATTAATATTTATTACATGAACAGCATAACAAAATACTGCCATGTGAACATAAAGTTGAACACCAATAACAACGATAAACTCTCATTAAAAAGACTGAAAACACAGCTAATGTTAAGCACAACTGTGCCTCGATCAGTAGCTGGTTCACTAGAAAGGCGAAAAGGGAATGGAGGCGTTAATTGGCGTCACGTCGTCCAAAAACCTAGCAGCTCATAGGAGACGATTGAAGAGCGCATCTCATGGGAACTCCGAAGTCATTTTTTAGTCAGTTTGGTTGTGGAGACAGCTGAGGGAAGGACGTGGATTCTTTAAATTTTCGCCACAACTAGAGACTATGGGTGGTTCCGGTCAGGAGTTGGTGGTCTCTACATTGAAGGCTTATCTGAAATTGTGCACAAGACCGGCTCACCGTCCTCTCATTTTAAAGGATCAAATAATTTTCCTTGTATCGTCTTCTTCTCAATTTTGAAACTCGAAACTGTTCATCCACTAGAAAGTTCTTCGATGCAAGAATTCTCCTTGTATTGAAGAACTTTCTAGTGGATGATCGCGTTGTTGTAACGACATGTCTCGTTAAGATGTTGTTGATCTTGTCGAAAAATGCAGACGACGTCTTAATACTGAACAATGGCGCCTTAGTATTGAGCAATGTGGCGGAACCTGAAGAAAGCCTTGGCGTTGCAGCCAACAAGTCGTTTTCTCCAAATGTGGTGTACAAGATTCTGACTGTTGTCTCAAGAACGAACTCTGTTCAGAGTGCTGCCAGGTCAAGAAAAGCGATCAGAAATGCGATGCCTCCACGTGATGGCGGGGACCCAGACATCTCGTCTTCGGCGCCTTTTGCTCCACCCCTTTCTGAGGGCAATGTAGCCCTAGTCTCACAAGTGACCGAGCGAACAGTTAAACAAGGTCCCCATATGGATAGAGGGTGGAAGACCTTCAGGAGCCCTTCACAAATGTACGAAGGCAATTGGACAGCGCGAATTGCACATTGATATGGCAGATTGAACAGAAAACCTTGACGGCGATTCCAGTTTGACTCAATAGCGTCCACTCACTTTAGTGCCTAAAACGCAGAATTCGCAACGAGACCTTTCAGATGCGTCTAAGTGGAGAAGTCTTTGAAAGCTTTTATAGTGCGAGATATGTCCACGCAAGACAAATTACTCCTAGTATTGGAGCTGTTTTGTAGAACAGCAACGGCAGTATGCGTCTCCTGAGCTTCAAACGATCTCGCGGAGTAAGTCTAAACTTCAGCCAGAAACCCGAACAAGAAAACGTTAAAAACTTAAGGGCTACATAGACAAGAGCAAGCGACACATAATAGCAGTGAGAGCGGTCTCGAAGGAGAAACGTCCTGCGGCTGCAACGCGACTCGAAAACGCATCGTTACGCTTGACGCGTCTGCGTCCAACTTTCGACATTCCTGATGGGAGCCATCCATCACGCATCTCAACCACATCCCCACCACATCGTTCGCCACGGTGCTTTCAATCATGGAGCACCGCCACTCTACCTGACCAGTCAAGACGACTTGGGTCTCGGTAACGGGAAAAGTGAAAGCCCCCAGCAGCTTCTCATTGGAGCTTTAAGGCCCATTACCTACAGATTGAATCTCCTACCTTTGACCATGGAGGGAGACATGAAATAGATAACAACCGTGTGAAACCAATTTTTACGGTTTGTGTGCAAATGAAGCCTTCAAGTGCTGATTTTCTTCAGCTCCCATTTTCATCGACCCTAGCAGTTGTTGTCAGAGCTCTCTTGGAGTAGGTAATCTATTAGACGCATTACTGTCGAACCCCTCATTGTTCTTCTTTACCTTTAGCCTGCGGTCACCCCTGTAAATTTCAGTGAAGCATGCTTGCGATCATAATGATTTAATTACCAAAGTTTGTAGAGCTAAACCACTTGTAAGTTTCGATTGTCGAAGAAGGAAGATAATGCCGAATGCTGTCATTCATAAGCTTCGAAGTGCTCTGAATGTCCAAAAGTGCTGTGCAATAATTCTTTTGATTCCCGACAGAACGGAGCAGTAACCTTCCGAAGATTTAGTGATTAATGTGGCCTACACGAGAGGCGGGAATGCGTCAGCAAATTGCAACCAATTAGAACTCTGAAAACCCACGCGCCGAGGGTGGGGTGCAGGATCAGACGCCTCTGAATGGTTCGCCCGTTCAATGCGGTCTGATTGGTCTGGCTTGACTCCATTACCCATTTAGGCCAAATTAAAGACTAACACCAATGTATTTCCGAATGCATGACTTGTCTGCTACTAATGAGTTAAAGAGCGTATTGCGCGGATAAAGTCTTCAATCCGAATCCATACAACATCCGGGACCCGCCCAGGCTAATTTTCTCAGACGTTTTACAAAGTACCAAGGCTAAGTCCCACGTTCCATAAACTTTTCAGTGAGCAGGAACCGTATGTAACCTAAGCTATCCAAAAGGAAATCTTATGGCAACTAGCTTGGTTATCTACACCATTTTTACGGCAAGCTGGATCTAGTTTTCAACTCAAATTAAACAGCATTTGAAATCGTATTGGAGACTTTTGAAATCAAACTGGGAATTTTTCAAAACAAAAATGCGTCCTTCAAGATAAGACTGTAGCACTTTTAGTAGCTGAAAAATTTCGCTAAACGCTTATTTTGCCTTTCTTTGATTTTTCTAATCCTCTATGCATGGCGTCCGAGGAATAAAACGGGATTACACTGCTAACCTTGAACCCGAATTTTTTTTGTTAGCTCCAATGTTTTCTGTTTCCGTTGATAAGATAACAAAAAAAAAATGTAAAAAATCAAAAAATATAGATCATCCAACATTTTTTCGAAAACTAAAAAATAAAAAAAATAAAAATTATCGGTTATTCAATATTTTTTATTTTAAATTGAATTAAATTATTTTTTAATTTTTTGTTTTTGTTTTCTTTTATTTTTAAATTAAATTGTTTTTAAAATTTTGTTTTATCAGCTCCAACATTTCCCGTGCTCGAGTTTCAATAAGGCTTGGCGTATTGCTTTCGAATTGATTGTTTAATCTTATCTCTAATCTATAATTTTTTATTATATTATCTCCATCTAAAAAATCTATTTTCATCTCACCTCTATCCAATATTTTTTATTTTTTATTAAGCTCGGCCTGAGTTTCGGCTACCTTGCTTTTGTCAGAGCTTGATAGCAACTTTGGCTACCAGCTCAACGAGATGACATCAATCTGATGCTTCAAAGCTGTTTCGAGCCTTTTTTAATTTAAAAAAAGCAAAAAACTGTAAGAACTTAATAAAGAGATTGAGTTTGCGCTTTATGTTACTTCATATACTCCATTTATGGGTGGTGGAAAGTATAGTTAACCTGAGCGCAAACAGAATTTGTAGGTATTCATGGTGCTATGCAAAACAGATGCTCCCACCGACTGTGTCAAAATTAGAATTTATTAACTTAGTTCTCTTTCTAAGCCTCTCAAGAATTGATCGCAACCGTTACGCCTTCCCGTGACGTAAAGTGTGGTCGATATGTGGAAATAAATTCTGCATCGCATCCTAGATCGTCAGTCCTTGCGATGCTTGTACGGGGAATTAACATTCGACTAAAGCATCTCAAAACAACAGTGCAGCGCGGGGAAACATGTCTTACATTTCTGTAAACGACAGAGCCGGAGAGAAATAGAACTGAGCGGATGAGCTGGCAGAACGTTGACTAGCGAACGCCGACCGGAATTAGCCAAGTTCCGGCGGTGGTAAACAGTCTCGCACTGAGAACGACATAAACACTCGACTAATGACTGACCGACTGGATTCAAGGCAGCGGAGTCCTCTTCCCAAAAGACATATCTATTTTTGGAGCACAACCGTAGTGGAACTCTAATATGGATTGTTATGACGATGAGATGCATAAGATGTTTTAATTGTTTGTTTTTGTTTTCAGACAGGGAACAGGTATACAAGCGGAGCCAAGGAACGATCGAGTCATTCAGGCAGACGATCCTCCTCTGCAGTATCTTCTGGAGCTACCACGAACCAGTGGTCGTTACCGTCCGTTCCACAGCCTTGCCTCAGTCTTCACAATATTTAGTTACACAGATGTGCTACTGTGTTTCAGGGAGCAATATCTCAACAAGAGCAATATCAGGTAGTAGCCCCAATAACCACAAAAGGCAATATCTGGTAACAGCGAAATAACTGCGTGGGCAGTATTCGTAAAAACATTGTTGTGGGAAGGGCGAACCTTCCCACAACAATGTTAGGACACCAAGGCCCTCTTCTGTGGAGGCGCTACATCGAATGCTTAATAGGTAGTGGTCAAATTCACTGAGGAGACATATTTCTTTGTTCATTTGACGCAATTGAGTCACTGTGAATGCGTCGGTTGCTGATACAACAATATTCTGTGGGAGGCGAATGAGTGACTCACCATCACTGTCACATTCCTTCTATAGCAGTCATTGGAACGCCAAGGAACATGAAAGAGAAGAAGGAAAGATGCAGAGGAAAATAAGAGTGAATAGTGAGCAACAAATAACAGGAAACTACAGGGCGCGGCAAAATTACCCGTGCATCTAAACATTTTAAATTTTGAAAAATTTCTTAGAAATTTTCCCGCTTAATTCGCTTAATATATGTTGCCTGAACATTGTGGAACTCATAGGTACTTGAGTACAAAATGGTTAGGCATTCCAACCAACGAAGTGCTATTGTCGAATTTCATAAGGCCAGCAAACGAGAGGTATTGTGAAGATCGTTTCCGTGCCCGGAAGAACGGTTCAGTATACAGTAAAACCTTACAAGGAATTGAAGACCGAAGAGGATAGGAAAGGAGGAAGGCGTCCCATGACAGCTACCAACCGGAAAAATGTAAAACTCGTGAGAGAAAAATCCGGAGCTACGTCAAGAGATCGACGCGCCAGATGGCAAAAGACGTGGGAATAAGCGAAAGGTCAATAAGAAGGACAGTCAGCAAAAAGCTTAAGAAGTTCCCTTATCTTCTGCAGAAATGCCATCTCATGACGGACACTATGAAGAAGAGGAGACTGGAAAGATGCAAAGGGTTGATGCAACGATTCACGGTGGCACGCGCTCGAAACATCGTCTTTAGCGATGAAAAGACTTCTATGTTGAATCCAGCCTTCAACTCCCAAAATAAGAGGATTATTGGGGACTGCTTGCTGATGCTGCCGCCAAAAGGCGACTTCAGGTAAGTGCGAAACAGCCAAACTCCATTGTGACTTGGCAGGATTCACATCCTCAGGAAAAACTCCACTTGTTTTCGTCGAAGCTGGCGTGAAAATCAACGCAGCGGTTTACAAGGATATCCTGGAAAATGTTCTCAAGCCGAGGGCCGATTCCCATTCCGGAGAAGCCTACTGATGCTTTCAACAAGATTCTGCTCCGGAGAGAGAAGAAAGCCTGCTCTACCAGACACCCAAATTTGGACTCTCTTGTTGAAGCGCTTTTGAAATCCTGGGACAAAATTGATGAACCGCACCTGCGTGCCACATGCGAAGCCTTTGTCGAAAATCTGAAGGACTGTGTGGAGGTTGAAGGCGATCATTTCGAAAACTGTTAGCATGCTTTGAATTGTCATGTTTGCAGTAGATAAATTTGATAGTTAGAATTGATCTGAGAAGATTGATTTCAAAATGCTATTGAATTTTCAGTGCACGGGTAATTTTGGCGCACCCTGTATACAAAAGGCAGAGCTGCTAAGAGAAGGTTAATTTCGCCTTCCACTTCAGACCGCTTGCTGTTTAACGTAGTCTACAGATGAGCAGCGGTATTGAAAGCGATTCTTTTCCCTCTTTGATGTCCTAAACTTACAGGTGGAATAGAGCCTCAAACTTGGGCAAATGAACCTCCGTGGCCTCAAGCATGCTTCAATGACACTTATGTAGGAGACGTGCGGCAATGTAAAAGTAAACGTAAAGAATGTGCACGGCAGTGAATCCCTCTGAGATTGTCCAAGAATCTAATGCGTTCGATAGAGGATAAAAATGACAAATGACAATGTTAGTCAATCGCATGTGGAATGGGCTGCGCATTCTACTCATTCTACTTCTACGGGATATCGTGGAGGCAACGTAAATTTTTGGCCCCTAGAGTACCTTGCGATAGCGTATTGAAAAATAGAAGTCAATGACCAGAAATCAGGTGTAGAAGTCCGTGTTTCATCCTTCCCAGAAAAGTCTGGTAGCAATTCACCGATCCAGGGTGGATGAAGGACTTGACTGGCCTAGGTAGGAAATCCGAACCAGAAGCCTGGTATCATGTACACGAGACAGCAGGCACCTCTTCCGACTGCGCTACGACGCGCATGTGCTGTCGATAGCTTCCTTAATTCTATGCGATTATGCAGAGCTTTTAAAAGAGACCAGCGGTCGCGCGAGCGACATACCATTCAAGAGAACTCTGAAAGCAACAGCTAGAATCAATGAGGATGAAAGTGTAACGAAGCCTGGACCAATTAATAGAGTTGCTGACGACTCCCCCTACTACTCCATCACGTGGTCCTCTATGAATTCTACACTTTTCAATCTTCGAAGAAAAAGTTTGACTTTTTGAGTGCAGCGAAGCTGCTAGAGAAGACGTAACGAGTTCTCTGGCGGTGTAGACACCATGAAAAAGAGAAGAGAAACAGATGAGCGGCAAGGCACAGCCTCGTTTCAGCACATACGTATCACAGTGGGTGGCCTAGAAAAAGGGCCATTCTCTATCTCGAAAGATGGACTTTTTCATCATCCAACATATGGTGCAAGTCCAGAAAGGGGATTACACCTTCATTTTCCTCCACAAAATCCTGGCGGTTTGTCGACAAACCTTTAAAATTAAAACACCAGGAAAAGATACATATACACAATTTTTACGCTGAATTGGCGACCTTTCAAATCAAAATGGGCATTTTTTACGTCAAATTTGATACTCTTAAAAGCTAGCCTTAGACTTTTGAAATTAAAGCGAACTCTTCCAAATCGAAACGACTTTCTTGCAGGATAAGCTACATGCTCTCCAAGATACATAGAACAATTTCATCAAAGAAAACTTGGTTTAAGTTTGCTTGAAATTTTTAGTTCAGCTGCTCGAATGAATAATCCTATATTTATTTAAAGACGTGGAATGTGATCACACGTGTAAAATTAAGAAACCGAATGAATTTAACCATAAACAAGTAACTAAACAGTAAATGAATGGATGAACAATGAACAAATAACTGCAAAGTGATGTCTGCAAAAAGTAACCAAAACAGTGCAATCATAGAAATATTCCAGGAAAAAGACTAAGAATTGACAATAACAGGTCACTTCTCAGTAAGTTTGCGGAAGGCCTGGACAGACAACCCCAACGATATTTTGTCATCACTTAGTAACGTGTTGAATTGGCTGAGGTTCCTATAGGTGAAGAAATTTGTCCTAATCCTTGTCTTTGCAACCGCGACGTTAAGCCGTAGTTTACCTCTCATAGATCTAGTCAACGGTACACCGAAAAACGAAAGTGGATCTATGGAGAGCCTCTGAGTTAGAATTTTAAACATCTTGGTGAGATCAGCTTTTCTTCTTCTATTAGGTTGGAAAAAAAGTCTTTTCATTTTTTTCAAAGATTTATTACTTCACAACTACAAAGTCAAATCAACTGAGATAAACTCTATTTTGTTCCACTACACTTCTCCAAAGACTGGGTAATTTTCCAATTCCTCTCGCTTAAAAGACTGCAGTTCTGGAGTCGAACCATTGCTGAATCCAATTTTTGATGTCTTCATCCGTTCCAAAATATTTCTCTCCAATTTCTTGCTTGAGAGCATGGAAGAGATGGTAGTCGGCACGAACAAGGTTAGGGCTATACGGTGGATGTGGCATTACCTCCCAGCCCATCTCCTTTATTGTTTCTCTTGTGAGTCTTGCAACATGTGGTTTTGCATCGTCATGCAGGATCATCACCTTCGACTTCTCCGGCTTGTTTTCTTAGAGAGTTGCGACGACTTTGTGGAGTTGGCCGCAGTATGTGACAGCAGTAAGTGTCTCTCCACTTCTGAGAGTTTGCCGATAAATCACTTCTCTGATATCCCACCAAACACTCAAGAGAATCTTCCTTTCGTGAATATTGGACTTGAGATCAGACTTAGGGCTCTTTCCCTTTTGTACCCATTGCCTTTTCCTCGAAAGTTGGCACACAGAACCCAGGACTCTTCGCCTGTCACAATCCGCGGAAGAAACGATTTTCTTCCTTATCTGGACAGAAGAGAAGCAGCGATGGAGAGCCGTCGACCTTTCTGAGTGTCTGACAGGGCATGTGGAATCCAAGCTCCAAATTTCCATGAAAGCCAAGATTCTTCAAATGGATTCCTACTATCCTATGAGACACTTCGAGCTTCTCTGCCAGCTGACGTGTCGTCTGCCAACTATCGGTACGAAGAAGATGGTGTAGTTCACTGTCGTCCAATCCAGTTGGCCTTCCTGACCATGCTTTGCCCTCAGTGAATAATCTCCCTTTAAAGACTTTCCGAACCACTCATAACAGGCGCGATGAGTAGTAGATCCCAAGCCATATATATGGTTAATTTGGTCTGCTGCCTGACGTGCTGTGGATTCTTTAATGAATTCATGAAGAATGCCGTGCTGAAAATGGCCATGAAGTAGATCTGGCATTGAGTTCGGAAGATTGGATGGATAACGAATTATAAGAAGAGTCTTAACTTGTGTCCGCGTGCGAACGGTAGACAAGTGTGATAGGATTACGAAATCAGCAATCAACATTGGGTAGTGCGTTTACAAGGGGAAGGGTAAAAAAAATTTCGAATTGTGAAGAGACTTTTTTTCCAACCTAATACTAGCCAGCGTTGGAAAGCGAAGTGCTTTTGCCCTTTCTAGGCCATTGGGCAGCTGCAAGTAGTTGACATCATGACATCTCAAATATAGCTTTCGGGTAAAACTGTTCTGAACGCTTTCCAAGAAATCGATATCCTCCTTTTTGCAAGGATTTCAAACAGTTATTCCAAACTCCAATATCGGTCGAGCATAGGATTTATAAACCCGTAAATACACTTGGGGTCCATTCGATCGTAGACGCCTGAATAGAGTGTAGATGGTATAGCTCGCTTTCCCCGCAAGTGTTCGGCAGTAACTGTTGAAGTCCAGGTTAGTATTAATCAAGAAACCTAGACCTCGAACTTCCCCTACAGACATGAGAGTTGTGGATTGTAGTTTGTATGGAACCGATGTCTCACCCTTCGGACCAATTAGCATGCACTTGGTTTTCTCCGCTGACAATGGGAGCTCCCACTGTTTGGACCACTGGTCGACATACTCAATTGTTGCTTATAAATCACTAACGTCATCCATCCCTTTGATGTATTACATTAAATAATTGAACGGAAATTTTTATCTTTCTTTGAGAAGAATCATAAATTAAATGTAGTTTCAAACGGCAACAAGACAGCAATCATTCATTTTTTACAAAGCTGTCCACTGTTTGCTTTACGTTGTTTTTTTCCAGCACTAGATTCGCTTTTTGACGATGAATGCAAGGTTATGCTCACCATTGAGTTGAAATAAATTTATAAATCATTTGGACCATTAACTCGAAAAGCATGTCGCGATTTTTATTTAATTGATAGGGTAAATATAGCGTAAGCTTCCACGGAACATCAAAGTAGTGTAGTTGTTGTTCACAATTGTTTTCTTGCATCGTTTACAAGTGTGAACCTCCACGGAAACAGAAAGTTGCCATCAATCGAATAAAAAACCGCGACGTCTTGGACGAGGGCACAGACAATCTACTTTTAGCATTATAAAATGGTCGTCTTCCTGAGCTTTAAAACAAGCTTCAAACCATTATTTCTTTGAAAAATGAGATTCTTATAAAACTTCAACAATGTGTTCTCTTATTGGATAGGTGAATTAAAATGTCAAAAAAAATCATACTAAAATTTTCCCAGAACAAAAAATTATTCTAACCCCTTTGGAGAGTCTTTAGTCTAATGTAGAAGAAGCTCATTTCGACTTAGAAGAGTTCTCTTTGATTTGAATAGTGTCCAATTTGATTGAAAAAGTGTCGAATTTGACGTGAGCAATGTCCAACTCGATTTAAAAAGTTATCAATTCGACGTGAAAATGGTGTACATTATAACTCTTGGAGGATATCTAAGTCTTGTTTGGCCTGGGTAAAGCTACAAGATGTAAACAAGGTACACTGTCGGCGCACCTTTCTGGACCTGCACCTAGGCTAGCACTTGCCACGTCCCTTATAATGCAAGTTTCCCAAAGCAGACCAGCCTCAATTAAAGACGGGATGGGAAGGGAAAAACGACCTTTGGAAAGGGACTGCTCGCTCAGCAACGCTGCTGCTCAGCGATTTATTGTTCTACTTTTACACTACCAGCCATGCTTTGCGAGGATTTTATTACTGTGGTCTTAGCGCTCCGTGGTCATGTGATTTTCTCAAATATCGTTTCTATTGAATCGATATGCCAAGCAAACACACCGGTGTAGTTTTAAGCGCTGGCGTGACTGGTGCTTGAAAGTAGTGTTTAACCAACTGTCTAAAAAATACTCTATGACGTCGACAATTGTCTAGTCAACGCAATTCAAATGTGGTCCATTTTAACAACATTGCTGCTGCGGTGAGTTCAGCAGAGGCGCCTGTACTTTCGTGCACTCGAATTGATTCACGGTTCGGATCTGAGACAGCCACGCCTTTCGCCCCTCTAGAGAGTTTGAGTTAGTGTCAAGCACGTCGGGAGTTGTAAAAGAGCGGCCCTGTCTATAGGATAGTCACATCGGTTACACTCCCCGAATACGGATTCAAAATCCGTCCACACAGTAGAAGTATGTAGAATTTGTGGCGCGCACAAGAAAAGAAATGTACGGCGTTGAGCTTCTTTTAATGTAAGTTACTTCCTCCATGATCTTGATATGTATGTTTTGGCGAGATGTTTTTCTAGAGCTGATGGAAAAATTTAACGCCTTTTTTACTTCAGCATCTTTTGTTTGCCTCGACCTCTTGCTAAACAGCAGAATTTGGACATCCACTTGACTCGCTGGCCTAACGCTTTGACCTATTCGGAAACCTAATAAAAAGGATGAAGAACGATGTTAAATATTTCTCTTTGGGAGACACAACGCATTCTGCTCCCACTGGAAGTCGTGGAGGCAATTTGAATGCTTATTTAGCCCGAACAATGACTTGAGGGGCCAGCTCATAAACATTCCATGCTTCATTCTTGCCAAACAAGTCTGGCACAGAACACTTATAAAGGATAAAGGATAAAGGACGGCGTTACTCAATCCCTTCTGGGATGCGCCAGCGCATTCTACTTCTACGGGATGTCGTGGAGGCGACATGAATGCGTATTTGGCCATACAATGACTTGCGGTGGCCAGCCGATGAACAAGTCAGCGCTTTATCCTTCCCAGACAAGTCTGGTACCAATTCATTCCCGGAGGGATGGAAGGCTTGGTTGGCCTGGGCGGGAAATCCGAACCAGGAACCTGGTATCGGGTGCACGCGACAGTCGCGCCTCCTCCGACTGCGCTACACGCGCCCACAGAACACTTACTCCGGATGAATGTAAGGCCTAGTTGGCGTAAGCGGGAAATCCGAACCACGAGTGCACCGAGGAACAAGAAGAACTCTCCAGCTTAACTAGCTACTGTTTCTGGTATAATATATGCGTTCATATCATTCCCTTCATTTCTGGTTGTACAGCCAACCATTGTTTTGCTTGTCAATTTTGTTGTTCGTTGTTGACTTAAATAAACATAAACATAAACATACTTCTGATATAAGCCGTTTTAACACTTCTCTCGATGTGATTGCCGCACACGAGACCAGAAAGAACAATTCGATCATTTGTAAAACCAATTATTGAAGCCACAGGGCTGCGAGCGATTCATATTTTTTCCAATTGATACGGAAGAAATCGATGTTGGAACGGTCATAAAATACGTATATATATATATAACGTATAAAGGATAAAGGATAAAGGACGGCGTTACTCAATCCCTTCTGGGATGCGCCAGCGCATTCTACTTCTACGGGATGTCGTGGAGGCGACATGAATGCGTATTTGGCCATACAATGACTTGCGGTGGCCAGCCGATGAACAAGTCAGCGCTCTATCCTTCCCAGACAAGTCTGGTACCAATTCACCGACCCCGGAGGGATGGAAGGCTTGGTTGGCCTGGGCGGGAAATCCGGACCAGGAACCTGGTATCGGGTGCACGCGACAGTCGCACCTCCTCCGACTGCGCTACACGCGCCCATATATATAACGTATAAACGCGAAAATTACAAAGCAATCGGTAAAATGCGATATAGCAAGAGTAATGCCTACACAAAACCAAGAATGGTGAGAAACACCGTAATGCGATTTTTAAAGATATTTATTATTGCACTACCAATTTTCAATTTTCAGTTTTATCAATCAGTTTTTCGTATTAAACAATCAAAAATAAAGCAATACGTTATGACCTATATCACCTTCTCACCATGAAATATTATTACAGAACTGTCATAACGATGTTTTGTTGCGATCAAAACTTCTAGCGCCAGGCGGGACTCGAACCCGCACCACCCTCTGACCGGGCGGGAATGCTCTACGCCATTACACCACCGGCGCCGTTTGATCGAACGCAACATCCACACCTCGTGGGACCGATCAGCACCCAACCGTATCCGGGATGAGCTGACCGCTGATATCAGCATGGAACCAGTTAAGCTGATGGTCTTGATAGAAACGATTCAAATTGAATTATTACAGAAATTGAATTTGAATTAAAGCCATTTGAATTATTACAGAAATTCGTAACAATCCAATAATCACAGAATTCACGGCTACTGGGTTCGAAGATAGTGAAGACGTTATTGAAAAACGCATGAATTATATATATGCCATTTATAGAAAATTAAAATAGTATATTAGATATAGCATATTGTTATTTATAGCATAGTATTTAAAATAGTATATCAGATTCATTGAGATATTTTCATACTGGAGCAGGAAAAATGGGAGTCGAAACTGTGAATTCAAAAGAAATGGAATCAGTGGCAGAGGTGTACCTCACATTACAGAGGACTGGTGCGCGTTTTCATTGCCGCCCATCTGTCATGTTGGCAGCAACGTTCCAGCACTTTGCAATGAAACTCTCGTTACTTTGCAATACGGCAGACCATTGAAGGGGTAAGGTTCAGAGCCTTCTGTAGAGCCTCAACAAAGAGGCAGCTATTGATGTTGTAATGCCTGGCTCTTAAAAGAACGGCCAACAGGAAGAAAATCAGACCACCAATCGAAGAAGGTATTGATTCGGGCACTGGAAAAGAGCGAATTCGAATGACAACGAAAAGAAAAGTAATAGTAGACGTGCATATCTGCTGCGGACACCCAGACTTGAGGCCAAATTCACGATTGGTAAGGGTTAATGATAACGGACAGGTTTACCAAGAGAGGATAGGGGGCAGAGGACAAGTTAGATATTCATGATATGGTACAATTCGGTTAATGATATAATTCTGTCCCATAATTCACTCACCTCCACGCTCTTTTGAAATCCAAAGGCCAGATTCATCAACCGCTTACCGCCCTTTAACGGTGAAAATACCGCCAAACCTGATGCTGAACGAATGTCATATTAGGGGTTTGGCGGTATTTTCACTGTTAGAGGGCGGCAAGCGGTTGATGAATCCAGCCTCAAGTTTCATTTCATATAATCACAAGAGATCCACAACGTACAGGAAACACCACGGATGTCAAACGTGGCGGAAAATGAGAATGAATAGAGATATAGGTCGGTGCTACCCCTCTCCGGTGTTGTGCTTATTCTTGAGGATTTCGTGGAGGCAATTTGCGTCCATGGCTTATACAGTGGATCTGCAATGGCTAGCTGATGAAAAAAATCGGCATTCTATCTTTCCCAGACAAGTCTGTTATCAACCAACCTACCCCGGAGGGATGGAGACTTGGTTGGCCTGGATGGAAAATCCGAACCAAGAACCTGGAATTGGAGTCCACCCGGCAGCTGGCGTCTCTACCTACTGCGCTTTCGCCCAAGTCAAGAAAAATCCACGAAAAGAAGAGGACCATGACAATACAAGGCACAAACTGGGGCCGGATTCATCAGCGGCTTACATAACTTTAACGGAGAATTGTAAGCGGAAAGCGCAGATAACGCGGCTTATCGCTCACCATATCGCTTGATAAGCCGCGTTATCTGAGCTTTTCGCTTACAATTCTCCGTTAAAGTTACGTGAGTCGTTGATGAATCCGGCCCGTAACGGTGAACTCGATTGTAAAGTTATGTACGTACATAGCAAAAGAATAAAAGACTAGGCTATTCGATCTTTTGGAAACGCCACGCATTCCTCTTCCAGGAGATATTACAAAGACAGTAAGAATGCGTAACTGGACTCAACAAGCTGCAGCGGTCATTGGTTTACGATTACCCCTCCGGACAAGTCTGGTACCAAATCGTGAATTCCAGAGTGATCAAAGGTTTGGTTGGCGCGGGTCGTAGCCAAATCTTGAATGAAATCGAAGCGCAGGCGCGAGCCAGCGCCTTGTCCAACTTACGCTAGACCCGCTGTTTCATCGTTCTTAACTAATAATCGTCCTGTGATCGCAGCAAAGGACCTTCTGATCCAAATATCCCACACTATTAGGAAAGGAAAGCGAAGGGTAATTGCGAAGAAAGTAAACTAGAGAAAATTGGATGCATTCACGGGGAACTGGATTTTTAAAGGACGAGGACCAACAAAAAAATCACTTCAAGATGTCCAGACGTTACTCAAATATGTAATGCGATGACAGTCGTTGGGTTAAAGAAACGGCGACTGTAAACGTACGAAGGAAGAGCATCTCTTGAGATAAAGGGTAATAGCACACGTTGCTGATAAAAGGTAATAGCACACGAACACCGAACGCAAGACTCATCTGAAATACCACATGACCATGAGGAAAACGATAAAGAGCCGGGAATTTACATAACGGAGGGATTTCACTCACGATCAACATTTTTCACGACGACCGTAAAGTCGAGGAAGTTGAAAATGAATTAGTTCGTTGAGACTACAGGCCTAGATAGCGTACAAGAGGACCTTTCTATGTAATGCTCTACCAGGGATAGACTATTCTTGTTTCGCTTTTCTAGCGGTTTCCTCCTCCAACGGGGATCGATCCAAAAACTCTACATCGAAGGCCTGCACATTAATAGGTGCTTCTGTATCCTGCTTAATGGATGTCGTCCTTCTATCTTCTTTAACTTGATGCTTGAAAAAATGCGTGCTAATGTCCGACAGAAGATTGGGTTCAAAGCACAGAAAAGCCACAAGCAGACGAAAGCTCGCTGCGGGACTGGCTCAGCGGCGTCTGAGCGGAGCCAGTGATCACGGCGGAAAGGCTTCGCGATGAAAGTGCAAAAATCGAAGCACTTTCCGAAGAGCGGCACGGAAAACCGGCCTCGTCGCCACGCTTCGTCGAGTGAAGCCGTCGGCCGACGGACGGGCGCAGCTGCCTCTGCGTCCTTCGCCGCCGGCTGGGTTGTGTCGCCGCTCTGCGAGCCCGACTCTCGCGCTCGACGGGTCAAACAGCTGTTCGGGCGATTTATCACTGCCGGATCCCGTTCATCATATTCCGGTTGATCTGTCGCACCGCAAAAAGCCGACTGAGGTAGGCTAGCCCCTCAGACGGAGACCGTAACGTGGAGATATGGAGAACTGTTGGTGTTAAGTGGAGTTCTTTCAGTGGAGGTCTATAGAGAGGAGTTGTATTTGTTATGTTATGTTTATTACACAGGTGGTTACCCACCCATGTGAGAATACTGAGTAGTAACACAAAGTAGAATCCTCGATAAAACGCCGATATCCAGCACAACTCACAAACACCTCTAACTGGAACAGATTAAAACAAACATAGGACAAAAGGAGAGGAAATTAAGACAGCGAAATAAGATAGAAAAAAGAGCAAATCGAGAAACGTGTGAAGAACTAGTATTAGATATTGAGATCCTTGCTTATCAGATTTTTGAACGTACGGCAGCTCAATCCGAAGGACCCTTTTTTAGACAATCTTTCGAAAGTGGCCGCCGTTCTATTAATAAAGTAAAACCTTCTACAGTTGAGCCTTGCTGCTCTGACCTGGAGTCTCGAGAGCCACCCCTAGTGGACGTGGTGAGTTGTATTTCTCCCAAATCAGTGTACACACCGGAATTTGGCGTTTTTGTGTCAAAGGTTTTTGGGTAAATTCCTCGAACTTCTCGGAGGAGAACCAGGGTGGACTGTCCTTTCCTGCCATTACCAGAAAAAAAAACAATGTGCTGGCTATCCGAAATTGTACGTCTATCTATGGTATGGAAAATAATTCTTTAGAAATCGTTCATGAAATTCGATAGATATATTAGAAAAGGGCGCGCGGAGCGCAATCGGAGGAGGCGCCGGCTGTCGCCCGCACCCGATACCAGGTTCCTGGTTCGGATTTCCCACCCAGGCCAACCAAGCCTTCCATCCCTCCGGGGTCGGTGAATCGGTACCAGACTTGTCTGGGAAGGATAGAGCGCTGACTTGTTCATCGGCTGGCCACCGCAAGTCATTGTATGGCCAAATACGCATTCAACTCGCCTACACGACATCCTCATAGGAGTAGAATGCGTGGCGCATCCCAAAGAGGATTGAATAACGCCGTCCTTTATCCTTTTTCATTTATATTTGAAAAAGAAGCCTTATTACAGAGTACTTTTAACCGAGGCTTTGATCCAATGCACTCACAATTAGGCACGTGTTATACTTCGGCGACAGCGTCGCTGATGCGGTCGGTGACTGTGGTCGTATAAAAATGCAAAGAAATCACCAAATTTACTAGAATTTAATACACAATTTGCACATGCCCAGCTGATCATGACGAAGCAGTATTGTTCATGAAGGGCTACTCTCGGGTTGAAGAGAGCCTTCAGATCGCGTCGTTACTTTTGTAGGTCGCGCAGCAACACCTCTTATGAAGATTCTCAAATTTTATTGGATTATTCCAGGTTCTGAAGAAAGCAGCAACATCAGCTGGAATTAGCTAATTTAGCTATCTTGGCCGAAGCTTTATACCACCTGTAAACTTAACAGGAACCACGTCCTGTTAAGTTTACAGATTCATTGAGAGTCACACCTGCACTGAATATGTACATAGGAGATGTGGTTCAGACATCAAGGCAGCTATGGGGTTTTTACTGCCACAGTTCAGAAAATCTAACCTTTTTACCACCACAGGAAAAAATTTAACCTTTTTGCCACCCCAGTTAAGACAATGTAACCCTTTTAACACCACAGTTAAGAATATTTAACCAAGTCATGAAAGCAGGCAAAGAATAATTGGGTAAGCTCTCTAGCTGCTTAAACGTCATCTCACGCTGTCGATGATCTATCAATGAACTAAGTAGGCCTGCTATTAAAAATTCGTGGGATGAAATTTTGTTCTAAATTGAAACAGAAATTTGACTATGATATCTTTAGAAATTGGCCTTTCTAGAGATCCTTGAGAAAAGTTTTATTGAAGACTTTTATTTATTATTTATTTATTCATCAGACATGAACATAGTCATGCATTACATAAGTAATGACAGATAAACAAATACTAGGTCATACAGACTACAACAGACATAAAATTAATTATAGCATATTCAACACAACTTTTTACGTATCATTAAAAACTTGAACGAACCCACAGACATGTTTATGATATTCCCATCCTCACCTAATAATAAGTTCAAGTCCTTTTTCTTTTTTCTTTCAGGTTTTTTACACTTTGCATTCATTATGAAAAATGAAAAGTCATCTGTATTGCATGAATAAGGCATAAAAGATTGAGCAACTCGGGAACTATTAATATATCACGCTGAGATATCATTAGAACCATGCACTCCTGCTGCAGAAGAACAAATGCATAGTGCAGAGCTGAGGTACTGAAATGTGAGGAATGTGCTCGGGAATTTCGAAGAAAAACACTTGTTTTTCCAACAACAGACAAGAAGTGACCTTCGGACAAAGTGCGTACTCTTTTGAAGGACAGGTTTCGCCACTCATCTGGCAGCTGGCCTACTCAGCGTCTCATGAATTTTTCAGTCACTGACGTTGAGAAATAAGGTTTAAAATGCGCAGTGGAGCGGTCGTTTTGAACCCAGCTGTGGCTAGAACTGGTTACTTTTGTTCCAAATTATACTAATTAAGGAAAACCACAAAAAGAGAGTGTAAGTGTCTGCTCGCCAAGGGTTCGGGTCCCAGCCTGGCCAGCCAAGCTTTCCTTTAAGTAATATCACATTTAAAAATTTAAATAGTATAAGTAATAGATTCTTATGAAGCAAAGGGCCCGTGGTGCCGTGGGGTTGCCGGGAAACATGTTAATGCGGCAACCCTACGGCACCACGGGCCCTCTGCTTCATAAGTACCAAATAATATATAATATTGCGGCAGCAAGTGACAGAGGGACGGAGCGGTGAGGTACTGTATTTTTAGTCGCTACCTACTGCTGCTATTCGACTTCCCGCTTTCTATCCGCACTCTGGCCGCTCCTTGCCTCGAAAGGGATAGAGCGCACGCAGTCTCTGCCTGCGCCGAATCGCCGCGAAATCAGTAAAAGCCCCCACAGAGTTCTGCGGCAGCGCCGCAGCCCTATGCTTAACCATAGGGCAGAGACGCAGAGCTCGCCGCCGGCGGCGTCCCTGCCCTATCCTTAGCCATAGCGGCGAGCGGCGTTGCCGCAGAACTCTGTGGGGGCCTTAAAGCCCTCCGCACACTTTTGCGTAGCCGCGTATGCGGCTTCCACTGCCGCGTGCTATAGTTCACGCGGCACTCCTCCCGCTCGCTCAATCACCAACGCGGCAATGCGGCAACAATGCCTTAAAGGATTACTGCCGCTGCCACCGCGTCTGCCGCATCTGCCGCGTAGGCGGCACATCAGCGGCAGGCCGCGCGAGGCTAGTTTTACCTCGCGCGGCGACTCTGCGTCTCTGCCCATGCTTAAAGGTAGGGCTGCCGCGTTGCCGCAAAAGCGTGCGGAGGGCTTAACACCAATAATGGTGTGAACCATCGCCCGCCGCTCGCCCCACAGCTCGCCGTTGGCGGCGAGCTCTGTGCCTCTGCCCTATGGTTAAGGATAGGGCCGCGATGTTGCCGCAAAAGTGTGTGGGAGCCTTTAGTCTTGCTTAGAGGAGTGTCCAATTTGACGGAAAAAGGGTCCAAATGAGCGTGGATATCGAATAAATAGTATAGAAAAGAAAAGAAAAAGGAAAGAATATGGTCGGATAGGGCCTTTGAAACGGTTTCTATAAAGTCTGCTCACTCTACGTTACATTCACGGTTTTTATACAGCATCCTCTGACTCCCATTGCGAAGGGAAGAACCTTGACAAAAATGGATTATTGATATGGCGCACTGCTCGATACTGTTTGCTGTTTGATGGCTATTATTCAATATATTTCTGCAGTAGTAATCAACTTTAGGCCCTTCCCTTGCACAGGTACACATGTGTGTATAAACTAAGTTCCTCCCGCGATATAACTAGCTACATATAACCGTACTCCAAAACATTCAGAAACAGTATTCCTCCAGCAGCTTATTTAACAGAACACATGCAAACAAGCAGTCACAAATTCATTTCGAAATGTCATCCTTTGCCCTTCCTGCGGGCTTTCAAACGCTTGACATGATTGTCGACGATGGTCGCTGTGGTATCCACAGTAATTTCGTCCCAAGCTTTCAGCAGGCTCTGGTTCAGTTCCGCAGTGGTTGAGCAGGCTCTGGTTCAGTTCCGCAGTGCTGGGATCGGCAAGCTTTGCTCTCTAGAATCGACTGTATAGCACAATTTATCGGTTTGATGTCTGGCGAGTTTGAGGGCCAAGTGTCCCTGGCACAATGTCCCAGAAGCAGCTCGTCGCACTGTGCCGTGGTAGATCTCGCTGCACAAGCAGATGCCCATTCTCGTTGCAGGTGCCATTTATCGTCACCGACGTGTTCGCGAGACCACGGTAGAAGGACTTTTCGAAGATTCCGCTTCTGGTAGTACTCTGCGTCGATTTTCGCTCCTTTCTCCTCAAAAGCGAGAGAAGCTTTTCCAGTGGCACAAATCCTTGCCCAAACCATGACAATTGCTGGGAAACGGCTTCGATTGACTGCCAGTGAATTCGGTGAGCCAGGTACGAGCAAACTCCAGTCGTTATGCTGGTTGTGAGATCTTCCCACCATAAAAATCTTTTTATACGTGAAGAGTACTTGCTTATGATGACCACTGGCAACCAAGCGAAGCATTGTCTGCGCACTTTTCATCCCATTTGCCTTCATAGCATCTGTCAACAAGTGGCCATTGTACATTCGACCGTTGCGGGTTGCGACGGGTCCTGCTTCTTATAACTTCACGACCCCTCTGCTCCCCTGCGACGCGGGCGGCCTGGGTTCGATTCCCGGCCGATGCACCAGATGACCAGAATGGGTGCGGAAGACGTGGGTATGGTGGCCCTTGTTACAATTATAAACGCAAGGCGGTGGTTCAGATTTATTACTAGGGAAGGAACTGTAGTGGTGGAGTCCGATCGGTGCTCTCCACGTTCGTTAAGAGAGTGCGGACGATCGCCTAATACAGTCCAGCAGCCGCCCCTATTAGAGGGAGCGGCGAATTACAAATAGCGCAAGAGGTCGTAGACGGCGACATCCTCAGCATTACCTGAGAATTTGGCCCTTCACTTCTTGGACGACCTTCATCTGTAGCAAGTTTCTCGAACTTCTGGACGATCGCTCGAACAGTTCATTCAGACAATTGAAGCTGCTGAAAGGTGATCTTGTTTGGTACACTGCTCCTGTGTAACTCGATGAGAGCGATGGCCGCATAACATTGGTAGCAGCAAACCCGTCCAAGGGAAAGTTGGTGTGCAAATAGACACTAACCAGTAAAATAAGCAGACGCCACGTCTCTCTTTGGGAAACAACAGAATTCAAATACCTCGGCTCCAATACAAGTCTGCGCAGAGTTAGGGACAACTGAATCTGGGTCGTTGGCCCTCTGCCTGCGCGTGGAGGGGGGGGGGGGGGCTCAAGTTGGCTGGAAACAGCAATCAAGGGGATTACTCCGCCCCTCTACCCACTGCGCCACCATCGCTCGCTCGTAATCGCTGTTTCCAGCCAACTTGAGCCCGCCCTCCGAGTGAAGGCAGAGGGCTAACGCCGCCAACGATCCAGCTTCCGTCGTCCTTAACTCTGCGCGGAATTGTATTGGGATCGAGATATGTGCATTTTGTTGTTTCCAGGAGAGAGGCGATTCTGCCCATGTACCATTCCGATCTCCTGGTTAGATTCCACCCGATATACGTAGGCGTATGCGCTTTGGCGCTTAACATTTTGCACAGTGCATGACGGTTGGGAAACGCTTCCCGAGTTTGGGCGCTCGGCGCACGATTTTTGGGGCACGTCCTCTGTTCGTTCTTTGAAAATACGAGGCGACAAAAACATCAGTCCAGCAAGCATTCTACATAACAACGTTTTAACACCTACATATAGGTCGTGCATCATGGTGGTGGTTAGGCCAAATACGCATTCAAGTTGCCTCCATGACATTCCGTAGAAGTAGAAAAGGGGTTAATCAACGCCGTCCTTATCGTTGCTGTTGTCATTCGCTGATCAACACCTATTCACTGTTTGTTTGAAATAGGACAAAATGTTGCGCAAGACATTTGGAACATACGTGTAAGGCTCTTTACGAATAGAACGAAAGAGGCCCCATTATCGGGCGAGGTATGTAGAAATACGGCCGCTACACCAACTGCGAATATTGAGCAAGTACTTGTCTACCCGGTGCTAGTCACTGACCGTCTTGAAAGTGCTGCTGCAAAAGATCTACGTTATTTTGATGGCCGTTTGCTGGAACCATCTCCAGAAAAAGACAGAGGACAAGTGAAAACAGACAAACCGGTTGCCTTCGATTTCAGTCGCACTGGCTGTAGTTTGAGGGGCCAATAGTGCACCAGTGTTCGCAAAAAGTGAGATTGTGACGCGTTTGGATGAATGCAATCACGAAATGCGGAGAAGCCTGATCTCGCCCTCTCCTTCTCGCTCGTCCATCTCAATGAAATAGCTCGGTGTTCGGGTCTCACTCAGGCCAACCAGATATTCCATCTCCCCGGGTTGATGAATTGCCATTATCTTTACCTTTATCGCACATTAACAGAGTGTAGGACGAATTAACAGAAACCAAACTTTTCTCCTTTTTTTTGGTTACTAAGAACATTAAACGTACATAAGCCATTGTAAAAAACAACACTTAAGCAGTGTAGTGGTAAAATTACGACAAGTAAGCACAACCCCAATAGCTAAGAAGTAGTGGAGCTATAAAACGATAAAACTAGAATAAACAATAAACACAGTAGCAACTCAAGAAAAGCGGTGGAGTAAGCGCGAAGGAATGAAGTCTAGATAAGATAAGATCAAGGTAGATGAATATGAGATGGTACCGTCAAGGCAAGATATTTTCTGGAAGGTTTTTGAGTAACGAATAATCCGCCTTTGGCCACCAATGGCGCCAGCAAAGCAACAATCCTCTGACAAAAGAACGCAGACCCGACCCTACATCTAGAGCGAGAGGCTCTAATTTTTGTCGGCCCACCCCGAGAACAAGATGAGAAAAATTTGAAGAAACATTCAGTCTTGATTATGAAGATCTTCGAGCGGATCCTCTATAGACGAATTCGTGAAATCGTCGAGATCTCCGACAATCAGTGCGGCTTTGTGTCTGGTTGTGGGACCATCGATCCTATACACGCCGCCCGACTCCTAGTGGAGAAGCATCGCGAGAGACAGAAGCCGGTGCATATCGCCTTTCTCGCCTTGGAGAAGGCCTTCGACCGCGTACAGCGTGAGCTTATATGGTACGCCTTGCGACAACACAACGTACCTGAGGAGCTCATAGAGTGGGTGCGGATGCTCTACGCTTGCCCAAAGAGTAGAGTGCAAGCTGCAGATGGAACCTCATTGGAGTTTCCCATCTCTGTTGGCGTGCACCAGGGTTCCGCGCTTTCTCTACTCCTCTTTGTTGTCGTCATGGATGTCATTACGATGAGAGATCTTCAGACGGCGGTCCCATGGAAATTGCTCTATGCTGATGACGTGATGCTCGCCTGCGAAGATAAAGATGATCTCGAGCGGCAGGTGCAAGCTTGGTGCGACCGCCTGGCGATGTGCGGACTCAAATTGAACGTCAAGAAGACCGAGTAGCTAACGACTGACGTAAACGAGTCCGGCTCCACTAGGATTGACGGCACTGAGCTTGCACGCACTTCGGTGTTGTAATACCTGGGAGCAGCAATAACGTCTGACGGCGGTCTGATGGTTGAAGTGAACGCACGCGTGAGTGCAGCTTGGTCCAAGTGGCGTTCGCTGACTGGCGTTCTCTGCGATAGGAAGACACCAGAGCACCTGAAGTCGAAGATCTACAGAGCAGTCGTCCAGCCAGTAGCGATGTACGGCGCTGAGTGTTGGCCTGCGACCAAGGAAGTTGAAACGCGCCTCAGCGTCATGGAGACGAAGATGCTGCGCTGGACGGCTGGAGTCACGCGCATGGAACGCATTCGAAATGATGCTATTCTGCAGAAGTTCGGTGTCACGCCGATAGCGGACAAGATGCGCGAAGCTCGCTTACGATGGTACGGCCACGTTCTGCGAGTGGGAAAGGAGGAAAGAAGACAACGTCCGCAAGATAGGCCTTGAGTTTAAAGTGTCAGGAAAGCGGCCTAGAGGATGTCCGAAGCAGCGTTTGTCCGACACGTTACACATGGACATGAGAGTAACTGGCGTCCACCCTGATCAAGAGCAGGATCGAGAAAGGTGGCGTCACGACACCAGAAGAGCGGACCGCACTATGAAGCGGAACAAATGCTGAAGAAGAAGAAGAAGAAGAAGAAGAAGAAGAAGAAGAAGAAGATCCCGTCTCGATTAGAGGATGGAAAAAGCGTTAAAATGCGCACTAGATAGCCACCGCAGGTGCTCTTAAGAGTGCGGAATTAAGGTGAAATAAAACCCCTGCGGACAACAGACTGAGAGTGGTGGCGAAATTTTGATGCTTTGGAACTGACCTGCTTTCGAAATGTGGACCTAGCGGTCATAGGACGGATACGTTCAGCCTAGCTCCAATGTGTAATAAAGCATACACGGCGGCTTAAGTCAATTTTTTTTTCGAATGCGCCACGTATTACACTTGTGCAGGATATTGACGGACAATTTGAATGTCTATTTGGCCTACCAAGAGCACGTGGAACTCAATATATCGGATTTCGCGCCCAGGCCAAACAAGCCCTCCATTCCTCCGGGGTCAGCGAGCTGGTATTAGACTTGTGTGCAATACTTGTTCTGTACTTGCATGCAGTTGTGTTTTAACATGATATATTCATTTTCAATTGTAAAATTCAGTCGTTAGTGTATAGTTGAAAACACGATAATATTAGGCTGTCACAAAATTAATCGCCGAAACGGACTGCTCACTTCAAATTGCTAGCTTGAACACAACTTTATTAATCGAAGTAAAAACTACCGATTCTATACATTCTTGCTAAAGAATGCGTAATGAATCTAATCCTTTACAGTAAAAACTGAGATCGACTGAATTAACGAATTCAAAGAGGACACATTTAACATCGGCCAAACTAGTGAATTGTTTCTGATGCAAATGAGGATCGAGAGCCCGGAAAAAGTTATATTCAGTGGAGGAAAAGTCGGGAGAATAAGGTGGGTGAGGGAGAACTTCGATACACAAATGTCTCAATTTTCGCCGAGTTATTTGTGAGGTGTGTGGCCTCGCGGTCCTGCTACAGTAACGGCCCTCTTATATTTATTTATTAATTTTTATTTATTTATCAACGTCAAGAAGACGTGCTTAACATTTGGGTGATAGAAAAGAAACAGCAGTAACCATGGTAGAAAAAAAACCATAAGCTCAACAGATCATCACACTAGCAAGTTATGTAGCAAACGGCAACGAAATTCGTTGGCAGCGTAAAAGAAAATATGTAGGTTTACTTGAGTCTTTGGCCTTTTTTTGGTTTTTTGAAGGAATCTAGCTCAATTTGCAAGAAAGCCAAAACAGTTGGTGTTGAGTTATATGTATGACAACAACATTCAGTCTACTATTATGCTACGGTCTTAATGGCGGCACGGCAGCAAAGCTAATCTGCTTGTCCTCATCAGGCAGCTATAACGGACGGTGGTAGATGCCAGAACTTCTGCACTTGGGTACGCTGGCGGCCCCATGGAACTAACATCTATGTAGGACAAACAGCAATTTAGATCAGACAAAATCCACAACGCAGCTGCCACCAGAGAGGGCAGCTATTTGCACCGTGTTGTTAAAGCCCGATCGCAAATCATGCAGATCTAAAGCAACTTCAGAAACGAGGTGTATTACCAAGGAAAGTCGCCTCTTGTGAAAAGCAGACAATCAAAAAAGGACGAATTAAAGCAGACGAAAGACGAAATCGATGTAGGAGCCACATCCGTGATCAGATAAGAAGGAGATGTAGCTTCAGAGCGTCAGAAAGATATACGTGTACTAGCTACCTAAACAGCAACGCATTTAAAACAGGTGAATGGAAGGAGAAAATAATGATGTATTTTATTCCCAATACGCCAATGATTGGAGCAGCTCCATCACCACGTATGATGATAACCTGATATCTCGCTTATTTGACGTCGGGAATTCCTAGAATATGCAAAACGTCAATTCTGGTTAGCCGTTTTTTGAAGATTTTGCTGCTCTCTGAAATTAACACATCAGCCGGCAAGTGTCGAGTCCGTCTTGCCGCTCGATAGCAAATAAAATTAAATAACTGCGCGTACTTTCTTTTGTGAACTGATGTGTAGTGGAGAATGAAATTGTTGGATCTTAGCCCACAAGATCCAGTATTTGCTAGCACATTAGTTTAAGTTCGCCGCGAAGCATTTTGAAGCAGAATACCAGATCTGAAGTTATCCTTCTGCGCAGTGGTGATGTAAGATCCAGCAGTTTTAGAAGCTCTCCGTAGCTCGGCATCTCTCTCGAAAATCTACCATGGTGAAATCGACTGTAAGCAAGTTTCGTGAAAGTTCTTCAAGCTTTTTCAATTTACAGGAGATTTTGGCGGTAGGACGCTAGACTTGTGAGCAGTACTCCAAATGAGGGAGAACGTACGCCTTATACAGATTGACAAGAATGTCAGGTTTATCACTGCACACATTGCGAAAAATGAAGTATAGTGCAGCACAGGCTTACCGAGTGGATTCATTAACATGACTCGAAAATTCCAGTCTGGACTCGACAATCACACCGAGACCTTTAACAGTCTCACATTGAGTAAAGGCTATATCATAGATAGAATAATTAGCGGAGTGTCCTTCACCAATGTGTAGTACAAAGCACTTGTCGGGATTTATAGTTAAGCCTAGATCTAAAGCCCAGATATATAGATTGCTTAATGCATTTTGAAGTGCTAAGCATGTTTCAGCGCGCTTATCTCTGTCATATATTCCGTAGATTTTGATATCTTCAGCATAGGCCTGGAGGTTGACGTTTGCGGAACTTTCGATAACATTAGATATGCCAGCTGTATGAAGTAGAAATACAGGGTGCGTAAAAAGTATTGACGCAGTAAATGACGGCTGTGGAAATAGTATTGCGCAGTACGCTTTAAAATATTCACTTGAGAAATATGGAAAATGATCTTGCAAACACGATAGAATAAGTCGTAATTGACATCGGCTCCTTTACTGTGAATACAGGAGCGAAAACGGCGGAAAAATTCATGAGCACGCGCCCCTAGTACTCGCTTGGATTTCGTCCCGTGCCTTGAACAGGGTAGCCTTCTGCGACTGGTCACTTCTGTTGAAAGTAGCACAGACCTCATTCTTCAAAATCACCTAGAAAGAATAATCCAGCGGGTTCACGTTTAAGCTGTGCTCGCCTGAGAAGCTGTTCACACCTGCGCGCGTTATCTGTTTACCGTTATCGGACAGAGTTTGATAATTTTGGATTTGAACGTTAACGTGCTTGAACCTCTTGTAATCATCATCTGTTATGATAGAGCCGTGGCTGACGTTTGGGTTGCTGACCTCTTTCCTCACCAACCGTTTCGAACAGCGCCAAATTCTCTTGTTAAGGAAGTATTCAGCTGTCTGGGTAACAGACAAAAAAGGGCCACCGTAACGGTGACGATCATGTTTCTTCAGTTTTTTCGTGAGTGTTTTTTGAGCACTATACAGACAACAAAAATAACACATAAAAACCTAGAGGGGTAGAAACAGAAAGTTGGAGCTGAAACAAAAAGTAGGTGCGTCAATACTTTTTACGCACCCTGTAGCAGAGGTGAAAGAACGCGCCAACTCGAACCGTCATAAACCCGTCTTGAAGATAAGAGGCCAACCACTTTAAAAGCGTATTCACTATATTCACCACTGCCGGCCACAATTTTTGCATCTTCTCATACATTTAGTCTGATTCATCGCAGCAAGACTCTGCTGTGACTATCTGACCAGGTTGCAAAAAGCTATAATGGATTATACCTTTACAACACCACCACAAAGTAAGCATAACCTTTTTATGGTGAAGCTCGGGTTTAGGAAAGGATGTTGGAGGAGCATCCTTATCTACCCAGAGAATCCCCGCTTTCTGCTATCTGAAAGGACCCATTTTCTGCAGTTATAACACGGCTTACAAAGGTTCATTTCTACAACGAACTAGCAGGTTGGAGCAGGTGTCGAAACGTACCAGACGCTGCCCATCGGTCAGCTCATGAAGCACCCACTTCTACACCTCCTTCACCTTGCCGATTCTCGCCGAATGTCTTGCTACCATACAATGACGTATGCCCAGGTCCTCTGCTAAAGTGTGTACTCGTCTTCGGACTTCGTCGGCTCTCCTCAAAGCCTCATCGTCAAGCAAAGTCCTGCGCCCGCGACCCGGTTTTTCTTCGAGATCAAAATGGCCAGAAGCGAATTTTTCGAAGCGGAGTCTCACCGTTCGTTCGTTCAAGAACAGTCCGTCCCAAAAGCGCTGCTAAGGCCACGGGATACCTCTGCCGCAGAATGTCCCAATCTGAATTCCTAAAGCATGATGACTCGATCGTCGGTTCATAAATTTAGGGAGCCCTGGAAAAGGTAAAATTAGAGCGACATCCACATATGCTTTTTAAAAGAGCAGAAAAAACTTAACGGTTTGTGTGGCTTTTGCTGAGACGGAATGATTCAGGCTAAAAAATTTATTTATACATACCTCGAAACGGAGATTAATTTTGCGACAGCTTAATATATTTATTTCCTGTACTACACTAACAACAAAGTTAATTAGTTACATTCTTCACTGATCAGCTTTGAGGAAACTAAATCTAAACATGTTTTTATGAAGATGAATGCGAAACAAGACATTTTTATTGATGTTCTTGTCTTTCTTGATGCGACTGCATGCTTTATGTTACGATAGAAATTTGAAGATTTTTATTTATAGATTTGCACCTAGCTCTATTGTCTAGGAAGGATAAAGCACTGTCTTGCTCAACGATTGGCCACTGCAAGTCCTTGTATGGACCAGATACGCATTCAAATCGCCTCCACGATATCCCGTAGAAGACGAATGCCTGGAGTGATCCAAAAATGATTGATCACCGTTGTCATCTATCGTTTATCCTTTCGTTTGCCCTATACATTGTATGGCGGTGGCCAACTATTAGGAAGTGCGGAGTGATATGTTTTACAGAAAAGTTTTGAAACCAATTGGTGTCCCCGGAGTTCAACGGCGGGACAATACCCAGGAACTCTCGACTCGAACGTCTGCTGCCTGTGCTGCCACACGCCACCTCAGTTGTGAAGTCTAAATATCTCCTCTGCGATAGAGTGTGCTTCAAAACACTCGAAGGAAAGCTCTATAAAAAGCGAGATCTCACTGAATTCATTGCTAGGGAGGAAATCGTTATCGATGGGAAAATATGGCAATTATCAGGAGAACAGCGGGAACCTACGACTGAGACCGCAAGACAAGTACACTCACGGAGAAAGGAGAAGAAGATGTCCCAAAATGTGAAATCAAATGTCAGGTTTCAACGAGGTCACTCGAAATGAAAAACGCTTTGGGATAAAGCGAGTCTTATTTCAATTAACAAAACGAGAGATATGGAAGCGAAGGCGTTTGCAGGATTACATCCTCTATGAATACTCTCACAACCTGAACAAATGGCCGTGACCCACAGTTTTTGTCTTCTACTTTCGAAGAATCTTCCACGAAACGCTCCATCAAGAGAACAGTTGCTGATGACGAATTACCTGTCAGTGTTCCAATCTTTTATCGAGGCAAGGCATCTGGAAAATTTATGAAGGTCGACGCTACGAAGAAGTGGCAGATTTAAAACTGAAAGTCTTGCCGGAATTTGACACCATAGAAAATAGTCGCAGCTATGCTAAGATGGCAAATGACGATGGGCATGAAATGGTATATGTATCCAGAAAGCATCCAGAAAGCCTTGTACGTTAATTTTATTTTCTGGGCTGGCTCAGACAGTCTCTCATCAATGTAGTACTTTTAAAGAATTTTCCCGAACAAGTTCAACTCATCGGGGTAAAATATTGTCTCGACTAACTTCCTCTATAGAGTGAGCAGGCTGTAAAACTGTGTCCGAGGCTGTTTGAATTCTTTTTTTTTTGGCAAGCAGGTTTGTTTAGAAGCTGATAGGATAAGAGGAAGAATCAAAAGAAGTGAGGTTTGGTATCTGTTTAGCACGGGGATGGCGAATACAAAACAGGAAATACTTCCTTCTGTGCTCACCAGTAAGGGTAGGAAGAAATCATCTATGGTCCAGGAATTGAAGATGAAAACAGCATGTCGTTGAAGAATCACTTCAGGTGCTGGAATAATTCGTGAAGACACTTTTGGTAGCACGGTGCGGCGGAGTGGCGTTCTATCCCCCACCCTTTAAACAGAGGCGTGGCAAATGTCTGCGTCTCCACTATCTCGTAAGGCAGCCACTAGACTCTCGAGCAATCGCAGGGGGTTGGGGGTGGGCGGGCCAGGGGGATGAGGGGATAGAACGCTCGACCCCCGAGATTCGCGCTAGAGTGCGCGCCAGCGACGTCGAAGAAGGAAGAAGACAGAAGATGAGGGTGAGACATGTTGATGTCTAACGGAAGGGAAGTGGGAGTAACTGTTAACAAAGTATGGGAGGAATCAGGCTCAATCTATTTCAAATGAAAAAGGAAATGGTCAAGGATCTGGTGAGGGAAAATCGGAACAAAAACTGGGACGGGAATACCAACTAGAAGTTTCGGAAGCAAGTGTTTGTAAGTTTCTATTGGGGATGGAGGTGAGCACACTAATCCACAGCTTTTTCCCTAATTCTAATTTTACGCTACACTTGAACGCCACCAACTCCCTTGTCATAGTTTACGTGTAATGCCGTTGGCAAGCACCCCTAGCAAACGCTAAGGATCTTCTTATTTCTCTCTAATCTTCCGGCAGAGGAAGAGGCATTTTACTGCTTCTTTTTTCTTCCAAGCGCCTCCGCCAAGAGAGTTCCGCTTCCATTTCATTTGCGGCTTCCTGTGGTAGAAAGAAACTAGTCGTCGAGCTCAAACACTGGCACAATCTCGTGCTCCACGGGTAACCACGCGTCATCAAGCGCACGTCCGCGTTTCAGCGCCACGACGTTGCGTTGGAGTTGTCCTGGAGCCGTTACTACTGCTCGAAAATCAAATTGGCGCCACCTTGAGGCCCTTGGGGACTTTGAGGCCTTCTGGATCCATGAACGTAATCCAGCAACGAACAAAAGTAGAAGAAAAAGAAGTGAATTTCCATCAGAAGCGACTTTTTGTCGTTCATTCCATTGTGTGAGCTGTGAGACGCCATGATCCTCAGGGTCTGTATATTTTAGAATACTGGCTGTGTTTCACATGCTCAATGGCATGTAGTTGGGCAGTACTTCAGCACTGGTAGAGCACCGGTGAGTAGCGTTCGTGTTGGACTTGTTTGCTTTCAAAACCCTCAGAATCTTGCGTGCTAATAGCGTTGGAAAACTAGAGCAGTTGGAGATATGAGTGCACAATCTGCAGTATTTCGAACTTCAGGTCTTTGGTACCGACGAAATCGCCGAATAATTAGGAACAATAAATCTGCATTTTAACAATCACGTACAGAAGGACTGGTACAAAAGAATTCAATCAGTTCCATCAAAATTTCCCAGGTTTCTATGTATCTGAAGCTTTTCGACGTGCTTTGCTTTTGGAGAGAATCGAGCATGATCGGTCACTCATGTCAGATCGGAGCTCCGCGAAGATGTCAAAGAGCTCCAGAGTGCGCACCAACGGAATGGTATGAGTTCTTCGTGAAATGTATTGAACGAATGACATGACGATCTTCGAGTCGTTCAACCAAGCAGGATCCATTAGATCAGTGTGCCAGGAGAGAGGGATGAATGGAGACGATGGTGCATGCTCGAGAAACACGGACCGACGAATAACGGGAGGATAGATTTCAGAGATACTCAGATGCCCAGGTGTCTAGAACCTTGTAGACTCTCTAGGTGACAGGATGCTTACCTGGATAGTAAAGTGGCTGAAGTTGGAAAAAACAGAACCACTGGTGTTTCTGCTGGTTTCTGCTCAAAGAAAACGACGATAATAATACAAAGAAAGATAATACAAAAGGTCACTCGGGTGAAGAAGGACATGACATATTTGGAGTCACAACTTTAGTTTTAGATGAAGCTGCAATTATATACTAGATGACTGCGAAAGCAGATGATAATGGCACAGATCCAAAGGCAAACTTTGTGTTGTATTTACGTAGCAGTCTCAGGTCAGTCAGAAGAGGTGCGGTTTTCGAAACACCCCAATCATAGTTCTTGGTAGAGATCATCCAGGCCAAGCAAGGCTTCTAGGATATCGACTGATTTATGTATTGGCTGGCCACCACATGTCATCGGTACAATTCAGGTATAGCCAAATATTCAGGTATAGCCAATTCAAATTGCTTCCAGGATATCGCATGAAAGCAGAATTCGTGGCGCAACCCTCAAAGAGCTTAAAGAAATCCTATCTTTATTCTCACCTTTTCCTTTCTCGAGGAACAAGGAAGGGTTGTGTTTGTTGCTTCAACTTTTGTTGTTCTCATATGTACGTACTACATACATGTAGGGTCAGCAGTGTGGTTCTTTCAGATTTGAAGCAAGGCTTAAGCTGTGAAGCACTTCATTCGACTCGAGCATTACCAAAGAGAAGGCGAAAGTATAAATATAATATGACCTCAGTGAATCAACGGTCATATACCAAAGCCATTTCGACGAATGAGGATTTTCTCTTCAAACTAACTCGAGGAGAGGTGTATTTCAACAACGAGCGTTGTGGGATTATTGACATCCCAGAATCGTGCTTAGTACCCTACTACCATCTAGACCTAACTAACGTATTTAGTACCCGTGACTTATGCTTTTCAGCACGGCTACTGCGCTTCAGCTATTCCACCTCAACTCGGCACTCAGCTGAGATCATTGCTAATCCGGCGAGATGTGAGAAGATTAGCGCAGCTGCGGCGTTTTATGACCTATTCGAGTTGCTCATTATGTTTGTTCCATGGCAATTTTTCGTTAGCTATTCAGCTTCATGCAATTTTTAATACAATACTGAGGAAATATAAAATATAGAACAAAAGAAGAAAAACTAAGCGAGAAATCGCCAGACTGGAATCGGTGCATAACATTTTCACCAGGAGGCTGTGGATCGAAATATATTGATGTGTCCACTTCTTATGCATCGGGAAGGAATAAATTCTTCAATTTGTTTTCACTTTTTGCCAATAAAAGTTTGATTTGGTCACGATTTATAAAAATTATAAGATGATAAATACCATGGTGGTTAGAGTTCTATTCAACACCTCATTCAAACACAAAAGGCTGCCTGAGGAAGATCCTAGTTCTCAGAGATAATAGCAATATAAGATTTTCTTTTTTCACAAATCGAGCTGGTAATGAACTCATTGAATTCTTTAAGAAAAACGATGTACCAAATTCTATAAAACAATGCAAAAACCTCATTGATAGGTATACGCACGAAGTTCCTTAGCGATTTGTTTTGATCGATTATGTTGTCGTGCTAAATGAATCTTATTTTTCTGCTTATATTCATTGTGTTCTGCTGTTGAACTTTTGTGTTGTGTTCTTCATGCTGTCTTTCTTTTTTGGGTCACCAGGGACAATAAATACAAAAATGAAAGACAATTTAAAGTAAATATTGGCAAGTGAAAAATTATAATATTTAATTGAAAAGTCTTGTAATTTGTAATTTGTATTTAATTGTATAGTAAATGGTATAGTGTTTTACTGCACTCAATAAAAGTATAGTATTGAATTCTAATTGTAATTTGTATTCAATTGTAAAGTAAATATAGTGGTCTACTGCACTCAATAGCAAGAACAAGAAGAAACACTCCACTAAAATAAGATGATTTCAGCTCGAAGAGCAGGTGTAGAGCAAGCAGAGTTGAGAGAAGGATGTTGTGTGTGAGCGAAACTGCGCTCGTTGTTCGCCTGAAAAACTAACGATGCAGGTTCAAGCGCTGCATGGCTCAAGAATTTTCATTGCAGCAAAGCGCTTTTCTTACATCATCTTTTCCTACGAAAATTTCCACACTCCCCCTGCTGGGAGTACGGCCAGCTGCAGGTGCAATCACCTCTACGGATTCAGCTCCTAATGCCATTTGGTGGCGCTCGTGCGCTAGAAGCTGCTGACTCGCTGCGTCGGCCGCCGCACATCCAGTCGGTCCGCTTCGGCTCTCATCGTCTCACCATATTTCCATCTGCAATTCCGTTGCTATGGAGTGCAGTACCACGCCGCCTCCCACTGACCCCAATCGCACGGTCGTTAGCTGTCTACGCAGCATTTGCTTTGGCTTTCTGCTGCTTTTGTGACGTATGTAAGCTCACTGGAAACAGATGCTCGACATTTCTGGCCAATCGAGTCATTCTACATTGTTTTTGGAGTTTATGGTGGAAAATTCTCTTATTTGCACGGTGATATTCCTTTCTTTTTCACACTATTAGCATTCGCAGAATTTTTTCCTCTTATTAGCGCAGTTCTCAAGCAAGGTGACTTGCAGTGAATAGCGTAGCTAGGAGAAGTACAGCTAGAAGGCCATGCTACAAACAAAGCTAAGAGCATTCTGATTCACGGGAAGGACTGAGCTGAATTCAAATGATATGTCTACATGAGGAAGCTCTATTACAAGAGTCTCCAAGGTCAAACTTCCGCCTCCAGTGCCTAGATATCAGGTCAGGCTCAAAAACTTTCCTGCTCTAGTGCTTCTTGATTTAAACAAACTGCTTGGTCGGGATATTCTAACAGTGGCTTTCTAGAATCTGGCTGTTGGAATATCCTCTACGGTTTTCTGGGCGAGTTGGATTGTCCTTTTGTTTAGCTGAATGCAGCATGCAATGATGATTATTTCTTTTTTCAACTTTTTATCTCATTTTACTTATTATGGGTTATGTCGTTGTCGAGGGCTATAGTGAGGTTTACTTTTTTCATATGTTGTTTCTTTTGAGCAAGAAATAGCATGCACTACCAAATAAATAAAGAAAATAAATTGGCAATTATTCCTTGTCTATTCTCGTTAGAATATGGATCTATCTTAGTCAGATGAGGTGGAGGATGGATGGCAGAGGTGGGAGAGGAGAGGATACTGGTGAAGAGCGAATCAAACGTAAACAATGAGGCCTCTCTGCTAAAAAATAGCAAGGAAAGATTCCCTCTAAGCCATTTAACGGTATCGTCCCTGTCCTAGAATTATTGACGACTGCGCACCACCAGAGGCTTTACACTCTCCACTATGAGAACTTGATGAAGTTTTGTGAGAAATCCCTTTGAGGTTTCTGACGGAGAAGTACACATAACTTTTCAATTTTTTTTACGGAGTGCCTAACAAGGGAAAATTCCCCACTCATGTTGAGCTTTTGCGATGCTATTTTGACAGGATGTTGGGTCCTGTGAACGGAGACCAGAACTACAGTCAATTTTTGCTTAACGTCTTGTCAAAGACCTGAATAATAGGTGTGAAGACGTGTGCGCAACACTCATCAACCCCTATGACACCACATGAGATATGCCTCAGTGGCGCAGAAGGGAGGAGTGCCGCCTCGTAGGAGCACACCGGCGGGCTATTCAGTTCGAGTCCAAGTGCTGCCAATATTCGTGCATATAACAGTTTATTGTTATTATGCTTCGGTTCGCTATTACAGGAGTCAGTTCTTGACCAACAATGCTTACAGCAAACTAAGACTGTCCAGTTGCGCCTTCATATATGCTAGTTTTTCAACTATTCATATCTGTACCACCACCATGTCACCAATGATACCGTAATTGCACATAAATACGCTTATATTGAAATTAGGTAACTGGTATAAAGTAACTAGTTATCTACTTTTCATACGATATGGTATAATATATAAAACATAAAATATATTTAACATAAAATAATGTTGAAAGTAGATAACTGGTATAAAATATTATGCGAACTGGGTACCACCCGTGACTTTTCTTTTGATTGCAGATTATAAGTCAGACCTACCGGCAGTTTTGCGCTCCGGTGTTTCGGCCGTTCTGTCGTACGCGTGAGTGGCAGCTAGTTACTTTGATGTTCAGCCTGGACCCTTCTCTATACCCACAGATTAGACGTTCAACGATGAGGAAGTGGTCATTCCTTGCCAGGAAGAAGATTGTTCCTCACTGGCTTTTGTAAGATGCTACTCGTGTGACAAGCGCTTGTGTTTAACTGTCTCATAGATTTGTACCATAGCTATTGACTAGAAGGAAAATAATAAATAAAGGATAAAGGATAAAGGATAAAGGACGGCGTTATTCAACCCCCTTTGGGATGCGTCACGCATTCTACTTCTACGAGATGTCGTGGAGGTGAGTTGAATGCGTATTTGGCCATACAATGACTTGCGGTGGCCAGCCGATGAACAAGTCAGCGCTTTATCCTTCCCAGACAAGACTGGTACCAATTCACCGATCCCGGAGGACATGGAACGCTTGGTTGGCCTGGGCAGGAAATCCGAACCAGGAACCTGGTATCGGGTAAGCGATACCAGGTTCCTGGTTCGTCGCCTCCTCCGACTGCGCTCCACACGCCTTAATAAATACAAAACCTAATTTAATAATAGATAAGAATTTTATTTTCAAAGAAATGACATGGTGCAGATGTGAATAGTCGAAAAACTGGCGCGAACCAGCGCATATGAAGTTGTAAACAGACGGCCTTGGTTTGTTGTAAGCATTAATGGTCTAAAATTGACTTCTGTAATCATGAGAAAGTGCAATAACTACAAACTAATACGAGCAAAAATATTGGCAGCGCTTGGACTCGAACTGAAAATTCCCGCAGTGTGCTCCTAAGGGGCAGCACTCCCACCGTCTGCGCCACTGAGGCACATCCCGTGGGGTGTCGTAGGGGTTGATGGTAATTGCACGCAAGCTTTCACACCTCTTTTCGGGTCTTTAGAAAAGCGTACAGCAAAAACTCACTGTGGCTCTGGACTCCGCTCACTGGGCCCTATATCCTGTCAAAATAGCATAGCAAAACCTCACCAAGAGTTGGGAACCTTTCCCTGTTATACCGTAACACACAAAGCGTTTATCAGCGAAATCTCAATTCTTTAAGCTCAGCAGATTTTGTTAAAGAGCAGGATCCAAAGTTCCCGTCATTGGTTAAATACTGCAACCGAATTTTGCATTCGAGTAGCATTTGATGGTGTTTACCGCAAGATTTATGGTACCTTTCAAAAAAGAGATTCCATGGATTTTTTTCATAGAGATGCTAAAGTACTAGATTTATCTGCATTATTGGTTTACTTATAGAATCTGTGAAACACTGGACCATTAAAGACGCTTTAACCTCCAGGACCACTGCATCCACTACTTTAAGCAAGCACTGAAAACTGTGATACCGTATTCTGGCATAGTGCCAGCGTAATTCATACGACGTAATAACATCTGATTGTTTTCGAGAACAGCAAGGGTCTGGTAATTTTTTGTTTACTCACGTTAGCTCGGTACATATTACAGTATGTACTCAAACAAAAAAAAATTCTTCTGACGTTTCTCATAGCTCCATCGCTAGCGACGCTGTTTCGCTCGTGCTTGCTTCGTTTTTCTTCCATTTCCTACGTATTTCGTATCCTGTTTGTCTTGAGTTTTGAAATAGAGGCCTTAAAATATGCACCTCTACATTTTTGAGGAGTTTCTAAAAATAAACGTGGATTTTTCTTTAAAAATAGGTTGATCAGCATTGCAGATCATGGTTCTTCGACCCTCTAGTTCAAGTTGGAGCATCGCTCCAGAGACTATAATGAGCCATCATTACAAGCTCAACCGTGGTGTGAAGAGCGTCATCGACACGAGTCCGCCGTTCTCCATGTATAATAGCCCAATTAGTAAGTCAGTTTTTATCGATAGAACCAAGAAATAAGAGACAGCTGCAAGGACAATCAAAATCATGTGAAAAACTCAAATTGATTGACGGTATAATTTTTGTAAAAGTAATTAACAAATTGCATAACAAAAGATCAACAAACTCCGAGATCTTTATTTGATGTAGAAAAAATATTTAGACAGATTTAGAGGAGATTTGTATCGGCCTTAAATACAAAATATCAGCTGATCTGCTTCAGTTGTGATGCCTCATCAAAATAGTACGTTAAAGTGGAACTACAAATGTTATTATATCGTCGCCTAGGTCACTCGCCACCGAAAGAGTGAAGTGAAACTGCAGAAATTTTACCGTTTGTGTTCCCATCATTGTTTCATGGTTGTGACCTCCATGTGAGATATTCTTCTTCCATATATATTGCTCGGTAGGGAGTGGATTTTACTGAACGGCAAAGATGAAGGACGTTACTGAATCCCTTTTGGGATGCGGCGCGTTGCTCTCTAAAGGATGTCATGGAGGCGATTTGAATGAGTATAAGGACAAACAATGAATTGCAGTGGAAGGCGGTTGAACAAGTCAGTGCGTTATCATTCCCAGGCAAATCTGGTACCAATTCACCGACCTATTGGGAAAAATTGGTTGACCTGGGAGGAAAATCCGAACCAGGAACCTAGTATCGCATTCAGGCGACAGCCGGAACCTAGTCCGACTGCGCTTAACACGCCATTTCTAATCAGTTAATGACAAATACCAAAAGTAGCAAGTGAGCGGGTTACTTAGGAAGTTTTATCTTAGGTGCTGACTAAACAGCTCCTTAAATAGCCGAGAAAGATCCGCATTTTCCAAGGAATTTTTTTCATTTTTTCCGCATGGGACGCGGAACGTGCAGCAGTGCCTGGTACTGAGTGCGCTGCTTTGTTCCATTGCGATCGTAATAGCGTGCGCAGTTTTGAGGAACCCCGTACGAGAAGTCTCTAAACAGTTTGTGAGGGCTGCTCGATATTTTTGAACGGCGATTCGTCTTTCAAATTTACAGAGGCCGAATATCTGAACCTGCAAATGAACTTGCGACTTTATTAATTGCCTACACAAATCGAAGGGGAAATGTATGCACTTTCAGCTTGATTCAGCGCATCCTCGAATGGAGTCTTTTCAAATCGAAACAAATGTTTCTGAAATCAGGATGGTCACGATCTAAGAAAAGTCAAATAACGTTCTGGATTCAGAAAAGTTTATTTTGCACCTTTTCCATTACTCATCAAAGCCTATAAATAGAGTGTACAAGTTGTCACAAGAAGGTGACTATGTCATCTTTCATAATGATTTTTAAGTTTATGTAAAAGTACGAAAATCGGAGGTTTTTCGATAGTAATGTGATGAGATTGCTCCTGTTATTCGCTTCTACCGCACTCATTATCTATGTATGAAGTAGTGCAACGGCTGTATGCGTGGAGCTACGCTGCTCAGAACAGCTTTTTGTTGCGTTTAATCTGCCGCACTGTTGATTTCTAATAATTGGATAAACGCGTAGGCGCACTGGAGTGCACGGCGCAATCTCTTCTCTCAATGCATTCTCTCCGTATAGCACCATAAAAGCAGTTGATAATAGAGACTCATGTGTATAACCTGTCTCCCCGTTTATACCAAGTTTGTTCAAGCCATCGCCAGCAACGTCCCTGTGGCGTGCCAAACTGCCCCAACTGGATCTTTCTTGCCCGAAGGACCAGAACAGCGCCATACCGCTCGTTAGGGCATTCACGAAGAAGTCGGACCAACGCGTCGGTGGGCGTCCGTCGGACCAATGCGTTGGTGTTCTCACGACATCCCGTGGAATCCAGTCCGGGACAGCTCTCGTCCAGGGGTGTCTGCAAAGCGCACTACGTGGCCGGCCCACCTAATTTTCGACGACTTGGCTCATGCAACAGCGCCTCTGATCTTCGAACGTCGACGGAGCTCAGAACCCCGGAGGCCTTCTCTCACTTGCATGAGTCGTGTCACTCCGAGCACCGTCCTCTCAATTCCCCGCTGCGCGACGCTGATCGTGTGTTCATCCTGCCCACGTATCAGGATCTGAGGCATAGTTTAGGGGAGGCAGAAGAGCAGTGGATCATCGAAAACTCAGTTCCGTTTCTCCGTCCCCGTTTCTCACAAGCTACCTTTATTCTTATAATTAATAATTTTTGACGCAAATAATTACACTTACGATTGCTGACAACAGAAAGTACTTTATTTACAAAAAAAATATTTGAAGAATCATAAGCATATTGTTCTATTTGCGAGAAGACCGATATTATACTTATAATCAGCTATGTGTTAAGAATTAGGGTCCATCCTGAGTGATATCAAAGATCTAAGGAAGCTTTTATTTTGTCAAACTCATGGTCTGGTCAAACTCATGGTCATTAGATATTTCAATTCAAAAAACTTCTATCATAAGAATAGGACGACATCATCCAAACATTTCGTTTTCATTGAGAGGAGCTACACTAAATTGTGCCAATCAGATACGTGGTTTAAGAATTGTTTACGACAGTGGTCTCAATTTCGATAACATTCACGATGTTACAAGAAAAACTTCTACAAACTCAAACTTTATCTTAAGAGCATTCAAAATAAGGGACGTTTCCTTACTTTTCAAACTTTTTAATCTATATGTTAGACCAATATGTATAAGAATACTGCTCACCAATTTGGTCGCCACAAATAAATAGTTTCATTACAGAAATTGAAAAGGTCCAACAAAGTTTCACATATCGTTCGTTCCGTCGTTGCGGGTTAATGGACCTTTCGTACGAGCAACGCCTATCTCAACTTGGAGCCGATTTTTTAGAATTCAGAAGAACAATTACGGATCTTGCAACAATATACAATTTGACTACAAATGAGATCAGTCTCAGTATCTCTGATCTGTTTGAAATTTCTAGAGGACATCCGTACCGGATAAGGATAAAAGGATAAAGGACGGCGTTACTCAATCCCTTCTGGGATCATACAATGGCTTGCGGTGGCCAGCCGTGAACAAGTTAGCGCTCTATCCTTCTCAGACAAGTCTGGTACCAATTCACCGACCCCGGAGGGTTGGAAGGCTTGGTTGGCCTGGGCGGGAAACCCGAACCAGGAACCTGGTATCGGGTGCACGCGACAGCCGCGCCTCCTCCGACTGCGCTACACGCGTCCACTCCTTATCGGATAAGACATTATTAACCTAATACGACTCAGTACAAAAACTCGTTCCTCGTAAGAAGCGTAAATATATGGAACAGTTTAAACAACGACCTTTTCATATGCAGAAACTCCCATGCGTTCCAGACTCATCGCTTCCTGATATTAAGGCAAGTTCTTCTAGTTAGCATAGCAATCTTCTTCACAACCACTATCATAAACAATTCCTAAGTCACATGCCTTCAAAACTATAATTTAAGAATTTTTGTTATATCATTTTGTTATATCGAAGCGCTAATATCTTATTATCAACTATGGTTATATTATATGGATCTCTTATCACAAACCAAAAACTATGCGTCATATCTCCTCAAAACTATGATTATCTCTTATACAAGTTAAGAACTATGTCAAGCCAAGAACTACGTCAAGCCAAGAACTACACCAAGCCAAGAACTATACCTAACTTCGTCACCCATCTACAGGGTGGCTGAAAAGTTCGGGCAATTTTTTGCGGTGCTACTTTTGGCCTTGAAATTGAGGTTTTTTGTTATTTCTGTTGTTTCCGTTGTATTCCTCGCGCAATTTTGATCTAGAATCTTTTGCTCCAGTTTTCTCGTTTTCAGTTGTGCTTGCGTTATGTCTCGTGAAAGTGAGCGTATCACCGTCGTCGAGCTGCACAAGACGGGAATGAGGACCGCGGACATAGTTCGAACAACCGGCTTCAAACAAAGGACCGTCTACAAGATTGTAAGACGCTACAAGGAGACTGGCGGGACCTCGGACCGTCCCCGCAGCGGCCGTCCCACCACTGCGACAACACCGGAGAACATCAACAAGGTTCGTTGTCGCATTCGCCGTAATCCTGAGGTGTCGATGAACAAGATGGCTACGGATCTCGGGATCAGTAGGGAACGAGTCCAGCATATTGCCAGGAGGAAGCTGGGATTACGCAGCTACAAAGTAGCTCGTATTCACTTCCTCAACGACGCGATGAAAGCTGAGAGGTTGAGGAAATGCAGGCGAATGCGTCAGCTGGTCGGCGATGGTCGCTTGTCGAAGGTGCTGTTCACCGACGAGAAGATCTTCACGGTCCAGCCGGTTCACAACCATCAGAATCGCCGGCAGCTGCTTAAGAAGGGTCAGCAGAAGACGTCGGCCGCAAGGACCATCAGCCGCCGCCATTTTCCAGCCTCGGTGATGGCGTGGGCTGGAATATGCGCTACCGGAAAGACGCCGCTGGTCTTCATGGAGCAGAACGTCAAAATTAACGCTGCCGGCTACCAGCAATATGTCCTCCGCGACGTACTGGAGCCGTGGGCGACGAGCCATTTTGGCGGAACCGGATTTTCTCTTCAGCAGGAGTGGGCACCAGCGCATTCCGCCAAATCCACGATCGCCGTTTGCGAGGAGCTCTTCCCAGGGTTTTGGAGCAGGGACATCTGGCCATCCAACTCGCCTGATCTCAACCCGATGGATTATTCTGTGTGGTCGATCATGGAGCAGAAGATCTCCACTACAAGATACGCCACCGTTGAGCAGCTGAAATCGGCGTTGTTGAGATCCTGGGACGAGATTACAGCGGAGCAGTGTGCGACCATCATCAGCGACTTCCCAAAACGACTGCGAAAATGTATTGAAGCCAAAGGAGGAAATTTTGAGCACTTGTTGTGAATTTTCCTGTTGTATTATGTTGTTGTTGATCTAATGAAGTTTCTGTTATTTTTGTTTGTAAATCTTTGGCGTTTATGTAGTTTTTTCGTACTGCTGAAATACTTTGAAAAATTGCCCGAACTTTTCAGCCACCCTGTATACTGTCAACTGCAATTGACACACTAAATGTTTAAATGTTTAAATGCTTAAATGTTTGCTTCCTTTCCCGGGGTTCCAAGTTCTTCTTTACTACGTGGGCGACATGTAGCTCCTAAAAATTACTGAGCAAAGCAGCACATTCAAAGTGTTAAAAATCAATGTCGCGAACAAAATGAAGACACCCCGCGGCTTTTGGGAATTTTTCTCTTTTAAAGGACAATGCTGGACCTCAACAGGTGAGCCAAATCGGATCAGCAGAGCAGCTTCGGTAGCATGATTTTAGCATAACAATTAGTTTCGAGAGCCAGTAACCTGCAGTTTTCTCCTTCATTCATATCTTCATGTAGTTGGACAGATTTTGAGTACTGGTCGAACAGAAATGAGTAACGCTCTTTCTAGGGTTATTCCTCGTCGTTGTTGCGATTTATTTCTACATAAAAGGTTCAGAAATAGTTGCAACATTTGTCTCTATACGTGCAAGGTCTACCAAACTTCAAACTTTCTTCACATGTTTGATAACGATGACATCGTCGAAACGTCGAGCTTAATATAATACAGCTGTAGCAACCCTGCGTGGCACAGAAGGATTATAACACTTCTACAGAAACAATATTTACTCTTAATATTGAGTTTAAAGGGTAAAAAATAAAAGATAAAGGATGGCGTTATTCAATCCCCTGTGGGGTGCGCCACGCATTCTACTTCTACGGAGTGTTATGGAGGCGAGTTGAATGCGTATTTGGCCATTCAATGACTTGCGGTGGCCAGCCGATGAACAAGTCAGCGCTCTATCCTTCCCAGACAAGTCTGGTACCGATTCAACGACCCCGGAGGAATGGAAGGCTTGGTTGGGGAAATCCGAACCAGGAACCTGGTATCGGATGCAGGCGACAGCCGGCGTCTCCTCCGACTGCGCTCCACGCGCTCTAATATTAAGTAGTATTTACCAATGATGCTTCTCCACCTCATCGAATTCAAATTACCAGCACCTGCGCAATTATCGCAGTTTCCGCTCCAAGCTCATATTTAATTGCATGGTCCGACGGCCGTATACGATCTGAAGTCATGCAACCGCAAGAGAAAAGGTCACCCTTCAGAAGCTTTACGTAAATGAACAACTAGAATTTATAAGAAAAAGATTTGAAAAAGTATAACCGAAAATATTTGACGGAATTTCTGCCGACAATACTCGGCCACTGCGCATTAACTGTATCAGCAAAGTACAATAGGCATCCTAATTTTATTATATGTGCGTGATATGTGCATGAGAAAGGCTTTCAGTTTTCATTCATTTTCATCAATTTTTCACGAATCGTATCCTCCTTTCTTACTCTTTCTTATTTTCATTTTTCTTTTGTTTTACGTTATTTATCGATAGCCAATCTAATTTGTTCCTTCTGCAAATTTCCCATTATAGTGCGCAGCTTGAATTGGCAAGAAATAATTATATAAGGAAAAATAGATGGAAATATGCTGGGCATCGCTCGACTAGAAGAATATTGAATGATAAGTTAATACTCCTGCAACAACGAAAAATATGTACAGAGGACGATAAAGTTAGCAATAAAGAATAAAAATGAACAAGATATGAACAGATGTCTATAGTTGATGTACTTTAGGTGTGCACTACATCCCTAAGAGGGCATCGTCAGCTGATGCTGCGAAGCGAAGGCAACCAAAGGTACTAACTCTCTTCTTTCTTTTCTCTTTGTTTTTTATTTGCACCAGGTATTAGAATGGTCCGAAAATAATACATTTTCAACTGCCTATAGCACTATGCGATCTAGAAGCAGGTAGAAAGTAGAAGACCAAGGGGCTTTTGATGAATGTTTAACACCAACAGAAAATGTTTAAAAAGTTTTAAATTTTCGAAACGTTTTTCTAACATACAGGGTGTCCCCAAAAAGATAAGCAGAAAGTGTCAGGCCGCCACATTTTCACATGCTAGTTTGAAATTGATGCTACAACTGCAAAAACAAAAAAACTTTCAGTACAGTGGCTCAGCGCACGTTCACCTCCATCAACGGAACACCTTTTGAATCGGAGCAGGTGTCGAGATTTAACTGGACAATAAACAGTCAACACTCCCTAAGAATGTCAACGTTTTTAAACTTGTTTAAACTGCTTTAAAGTGATTGAAAGTCAAGTGGTGGTTTGCTGAAAATGCGAAGCAAAGATGAATCTGTTTTCCATAATGTTTTTCCTGCTTTACAGTTGACCAAAGGACATGCGTGGTACTGTAGTATGAAACTCCACGCAAACACAGAATTTTCGCTGCCAATAAAACGAAAGTGGCACAATGCTAGTCGAGTGCATGGCGTGACCATTTTTCTTAGAGCGCACTGCTAAAATTGCTGGTTTCTGCACTTTAAAACAGGGTATCAAGACTATCTATTTAACTAAATCGTCAATAAATCTATGAGTCTAGAGAGGGAGGCCGACCCTATGTATGTTCCAAAGTTAGTAGCCTTACCCCCGCCAAAACTAGCTTAGTGTATGCGAACCTGCATAACGCTTTAAAAAGCTTTTCGCAAAGCTCAGACATAATGGATAACATTGAGCATCGATCCCCTCTTGACTAGGCCTGCGTCCATGTTATGACAATTCAAACACTAAGCGCAAGCGAAATGTAAATGTTCAAAGAACATTTACGCTCACTTGGTCGCTCACTCAAATCAAAAATTTAGCTTGATCGTTCCAGATCAAGCTAAATTTTTGATTAGCTAGTTAAGTATGGAAGTTCATTCAGTTTGTTTTCAAAAGTGTTCAGGTTCTTTCAAGAGCGCTCACCTTGACGTGGAATGGGTAAACGCTTTCGGTGACGATCTGAAACAATTGTACATAGCTGTCGACACTTTACAACGAAATTTACGGGTTTAATAAAAATTCAACGAAAAAGCTTCATTCCTTAAAAAAACTAAGGGCCTAATTTTAGCGTCCGTTCCATATGGATCCATTATAGAAGTCAACTACAGCTACCGTTTTGTTTTTGATAGTGTAGAACGCACAAATATAGCCGTGTAATATAATAAACAAGTGCTCCGACACCACTAACGGAGTGTCTCGCACTTGCGCGCTTCGCGCGACTTTGTAGCATCCCTGTAACCTATGGAAAGTAGTTTTTGTAAAACATAAAATTCGCTAGCATCTAGGACCTGGTGCATACTTTATCGTCATCATGCCCTTCACCACTTCGGTACATTCATCATAGACATTCTTTCCTCACCGGCCAGTAACGTCATTGGTTTGTGCTGCGCAGTAGTTCTGTCCCTAAGGTTGTTCCTGCGCAATCATTCTCATGCTTAACAGCTAGCGTTTCAAGTTGTCGTTGACATGTCTTCGAAGCCAGGTTCCACCTCTCGTTTCTTCTTACTGGATCTAATTGCTGGTCCGCCTTTACTGGTCTTCCCTCCCCCTCTTTAGTCGCCCACCTTCCTGGTCCCAACTGCTGGCCCACTTCTTTGTTTCCCCTGTTGACACCTACTGGTCTCTTCTTGCTGGCTTCCCCCGTCCTGGCCCCTCCTCCAGGTTCTTCCTTTCCTTCCTGGTCGCTCTCCTGGTCTACCATAGAGGTCCCCCTTACCCTTACCGCCCTTCTCCACCACTCCTTACTGGTCCTCCCATGCTCACGGCACCGTCGGTGACACGTATTCAGAATCAGAATGCTTGCTCAGAACGACGTAGGGGCCCATTTTCTGGATCAAGAAGCTCAGAAGTGCACGCAGTCGCCGCTGTGTCGAGCATGAAGAGGCTATGCATGTGGCAGATTCCTTGTTCTCCGTATGAATTCCCTTACGGCTCCCTTCTTGTTGGTTCCTCGTCCTGGTCCCGCCTCCAGGTCCCTTCTTCCAGGTAGATTCCTCCTCCTCCCTCGGGATCCTCCCTACTAGTCTACCCAAATTAAGTAGGCCTCCCACGCTCGCGACACGACGACGGCGAACGAACGCCCATTCTGTGACATCGGTGTCACATGCTCTAAATCCGGTCTCTTTTAATGGTAACGAATCCCCTTGCTGATCCTCCTTACTGTCCCCCTCCCCTGATTGGTAACTCCCTAATGATTCCTGCATGTTGCCTAAACTTTTCTTGGTGCCACCTCCTAGCCTGCTTCCTTGTTCCCCCATCGACCATCCCAATGCTCCTCCTGGTCGCTGCCTCCTGATCGCTGTCTGTTCTCCACCCTCAAAGTCTTCCTTCTACCCTTACCCCTTTAGTAGTCTTCTCATGCTAATGACACGAAGTCGGTTTCTGGATCTGGATGCTCAGAAACGCGCATAGGTGCTGTTGTGCTAAGCAGTAAAGGGCTGCGTTTCCCTGCAGCAACATCCCACGTTCAATAGCAAATTTTGCTCGCGCTGTGGATGATGCGGCGTACCTCTATTCGGTTAGATCACTCGACGGACAAACTCCTTTATATATAGGTGATGATAGCAAAAATTGCTCTAAAGACCGAAAATCTCTAACTGGATGTGGTAACCTTTAAACATAGCACACGGACCATCTAAAAAAGTCGGTGTCAGCCATTAGGAAGCCATCGCCCTCCACATTCATCAAACACCCTATTTTCACATTAATTTTATCACTCAGCAGGCCGTCCTCAAAATCGTTTTGTAAACATCACAGCTGACACATGTTTCTTGTCGAATAGCTATTCCACTTCGTTTGTTAGCCCAAAGTCTAAATTATTCGAAAAATCACAAAAATTTGGTTGTTGGCGAGGCTGTAATACACGAAGAGCATCGTCCATTTCAAAGCGAAGTAGCATTAAGCGACCTCCCTGACCCGAATTTTTTTACAAACCAGCTTTGCCATTTCCAAATTATAGGAGAATTTTATCATACCTGAACGGGAGCAAAGAAAGCCCTGAAGAAGGCTTTCACGTTGGTCTCTTTTAATTTCTTGCTACGTCAGCTGCAACGTCCTCACCGTGAGCTAGCGGAATTTGTGGGCTCTTCGTACGGGCGCCCACCTCCGGCTCTTCGCCTTCCTCTGCCACTCAGTGACTTCAACGTCAAACCAAAACTGCTTCAGTCGAAGAACTACCAGCCACCGCTGCATCGAAAGGTCTATCAGAAATACAAAGATCACTTTTGACTTCGCCAAAGCGACCAGTTCACCTAGAAGCCGAAGCCTCCGCTTCCACCATCTCCCAATAATCCTTGGAAGGAGCCTTCGAGGGAACAACGGAAAGGAAGTCGAAAGCAGAAGGACGCGTTCTGCCTTGACCTATTCAAAGACACAGTCTACTCCTATGTTATTGATCGCGAAGTATTCACTGACGGGTGAGTTCTAGTTGGTTGTAAGCCTTTAGCGGTGTATTTTCTCCGAAATCCAAAGAGTTTTCAGCGTGATTACTGAAGCAGTCGACGTCGCCATGGAACAGTGGAGCGATCAGATATCTTGGGTGCGATTTTTTTGTAATAACTGCTTATTTGACGAAATTTGGCTTTCCTACCTTTTCTTAAAAAACCGTTTTCTACACTTCTTTTGTGTGTTTAAGAAGCGGCTTATTATACTCTGAAAGGAGCGTGTAGCGCTTTCATAGAAAGCGCCAGTTCTCCCAAACCCAATTTTCTCCAATTCATTCTTCCTGTACCGCTCAGGCAAACCACATTTTCAGGCGTTCCATGTGGGGAGGTGAATTGGAGGCAAACATGTCTGCGAGGAACAAAAAATTGGCTTGTCCCTCGGCTGGAAAATGTCACTACAGTCAAACAATTGCAACCGCAACATTCCGTGAAAGTAAAACGTTTGACGCATCCCAGAGAGGAGTTGGCTAACGTGAAGCCCATACTTTGTCTATTTATGCGTGAATACCCTAGGTTTATTCGTAAAACCGGAGTGTAATGAAAGTAAGGAGCAGAGCACAGGCGTTATCTGAGGCGGTGAAACTTTTTCCTTAGCAAATGAGCAATTCAATGAAGCAGTTTGCTAAATACACGGCACATTCCTTAGCACAAGTGATACTTGTCGATAAGGTGAACAGCATTGGTAGGTAGAAGCTCGTCAACCAATAACAACCAAGCGCAGCACAGACCTAACAAATGTCAGCCGATCAGGATACCGATAATATGTACATGCCCTCTCTGAATTCCACGCCCATTCAATGCAGTCTGATTGCATGGGCGTTTCCATATCCCAATGCTGCCCGTATTCGTGACATATACCGAACAAGCTGCTTAAATAAATAAAAGCTCACCCTAATTTTGTAAAACGACTGGGTTTCTCTCAAACGAAAATTTTCGCTGAGACCTAGAGAAAACTTTGCTTAATTCCGCGAGGATCAGCAAGATTTCTTTATTCTGTTGAATGTTTGAAAATACCATATGTTTACCAACTGGCTTTAGAAAGTAAAAAAGCTTCAGAAAGAGAATTCTGTGAGGTGTTTACACGATATTGAGTACCAGTGGAGTACTAGCAATATTTCGAGTTGGCTACCTGCTATGGCTTTGTTTTTCGTGGTTCAAGCTAAAATAACGGAGTTTTTCATATTGGTACTCCTCTCCTTTAAAAGTTTTAAGAAGACAAAATTTTTCTTAAAGAGGCAAAGGCGCTCTGCTAGCTTATAATTCACATTGGAGAACACGTCAATAGAAAGGTCTATCATCTTGATCATCAGCCACTCAGTAGTGCCCCTACTGTGCGGGACCTGGGATTCATTCTAGACTCACAGCTTTCCTTCAAGCAGCATTGCGAAGATGCGGCTAAGAAAGCTGACAGAATCGTGCATAATATCTTTAAATCATTGAAAACAAATTCGGTCGTTCACATGGTGCTCGCATACAAAACATATGTCAGGCCTGTACTTGATTATGGTACCACAGTATTTAGTCCTAAATGCAAACGTGAAATCTCTAGATTGGAATCTGTACAAAATAGCTTTACAAGAAAGCTCTGGATAAGAGTACATGGGTGTAATTATGCTAACATTCCATCGGCTCTTGAGAGAAACAAACTCTTCAATTTACGCACCCTTGCTTTTCGTAGAAAACGATATGATCTAATCACCATATATAAGCTGATCAATGGCATGTTGGATCTTCCTCTTCAGGAATTTTATTCAATATCTTGCTCTAATACTAGAGGTGGTCAGATGAAGATCCAGATTCCAAAAGCTAGAAGTAATATAAGGTCTACGTTTTTCACACCGAGCTGGAACCGAATTTCAGAAGTTCTCGAAGAAAAACATTTTACCAAAATCGCTAAGGCAATCCAAAAGACTTATTGACAGGTATCTCCAGGATGTTCCTTAATAGTTTGCTTCCAACTGTTGCCGCTATCTGTCGCTTGTACCTAGCAGTATATTTTTACTCGCTCTGTTCTGGCTCTTAATGTGCATGTTCTGTTTGTTCTATTTTTTGCGTGGATATCCACGTATAAATAAATAAATAAATAAATGAACGCCTATTACAGAGCTTCCGGAACATTCATCACCATTAAAGATGTCCCGTTCTTGCTACTTGTCTATGAAATAAATTCTTTTCCTTACAGGACAACCTCGAATACCTCAGAGAAGAGATTTTTGACGAACTTGGCGTACGAGCAAAGCACTTCACAGCCAAGTCCAAGAATAAGCCTAGTGTTGCACGGAAAGAGTCGAAAACGAAGGACAGGTAAAGGAAGCGAAGTGCATAATGATGTTTTCACCATGAAGCACCGATTCATGCAGATCGTCCACAAGCACAGGAAGTGGATCGAGTACTCCAACCTCGTCCGGCTCGTCGCTCTCGGAAATGAAAACGAACAGCGAGAGGTAGGGTCATGTGGGTCTTAACATCTTGTAAAGCCAGACCAAGAGTTGCTCGCCTACAACGCTTCACCTATTAAAAAGTGAGACCAATCTATGTGAACCAGCATCATTCTTTGAATAGTGGCGGCTATGACAGTCCCTGAGACAGGTCGTAGCTTTGCATGCATTCAACAGTCTCCACGTTTCGCCCCTAAGCCAGAAGAACAGAACACCTTTTTTCTTTTTTAGACCTTCTCACTTTCATTACATAAAACATTGGTTTTACTATACAGAATAGTGCAGCGAGATAGGGCAGGGCGCGTGTAGCGCAGCCGGAGGAGGCGCCGACTATCGCCTGCACCCGATACCAGGTTCCTGGTTCGGATTTCCCGCACAGGCCAACCAAGCCTTCCATCCCTACGGGGTCGGTAAATTGGTACCAGACTTGTCTGGGAAGGATAAAGCGCTGACTTGTCCATCGGCTGGCCACCGTAAGTACGGCCAAATACGAATTCAAATCGCCTCCACGACATCCCGTGGAAGTAGAATGCGTGGCGCATCCCAAAGGGATTGAGTAACGCCGCCCTTTATCCTTTATCTTTTATGGCAGGGCAGAAAAACTTTCAAAACTGCTCTTATGAAGCCTGTACACCCTCTATCACACGTATGCGTTTATTCTCCGAAGTAATCTTCTCTATGGGAGGAAGAACAGATCGTGAGAGTCCCAATCCAAAAGTGTTTGATCTGCAGAATCGTCAATAAAAACAATCGGTATTGGTTTACCGCTACAAAGCGTTAAATGAACGATGCAATAACACATCTCCGATTCCTGTAGTCATTCTCCATGTCTTCTGAATCCGGGCGCATGTTGCATAATGTCTGTGACACATTAGCTCAGCCCCGATACACGGTGGACGATTGCTAAGTAGATATCGTAGATATTCTATACGATCGAGCATCGCTGGTGCTGTAGGAAGCAGAGTCGCTCCTAGGAAAGCAAAATGTGCTGGTTTGAGTCCCGCCCGGCACCAGAGTTTTGATCGCAACAAAACATCCTTACAACTAGTCGTTCCTATTTATTTGGCTCAGTATTACTACTCTTTAGGGTGGTAGTAGCGCAGTCGGAGGAGGTGTCGGCTGTCGCATGTACCTAGAATAGGCTTTCTTGGATCGGTTCCCGCTCGGCCAGTAAACCTTCCATCCCCCCTGGGTCGGTTAATTTTGTCAGATTTTTCTGGAAAGGATGAAACCCAAATTATATGGACTATCGGGTGGCGACCGCTGATCCAACCGTAGCAATGGCCAAATACGCATTCAAATCACCTTCTCGACATCCCGTAGAAGTAGAATGCGCCGCATCCCGAAAGGGATTGATGAACGCTGTCCTTATCCTTTATTATTCCTTATTTCCCTTTATTCTCCTCTATCAGAGCTTTTCTTCAACCAAACAGCACTGGAGATTATCTGTATATGGGTTCTAATGAATAACTTCTCCTCATTGACAATTCACCATATCGAAGAATATGAGTTTATGACAAACATGAGCGCGTTTTTTTATATATCACGCTGTTTGGCAACAGAGTTGAGGTAAATTACAAAAACGTGTTTGTGAGCTTTTTCTAAGTGATTGCAGTTAGAATTAAGTAAAGGAGTGCAATCTTTCAGTAAATCTGCCTCGGAACGGAGCTCGCAATTAGATGAGGATTCGGACGCGGCGTCGTCTTCAGGAGGTTCTCAAAGCAGCAGTGTAAGAAGCAGCTCACGAAGCAACGATTGATTCTTCCACATTTGGGAGCAGTTTCTTCAAGTACCCTACAAACAGTTGTCTCTATTACTAGCTGTCATCCGTCTTTCTTTAAGACATTTCTTAAAGTCATTCATCAATAATTTGGCAATCATGGTTTAAAACTTTAAAAGTGTTGTTTTTAGGCGAAGCGAATTTGTTCTGTTCTGTAATGCGATGAGATACCGCACCCGTTTAATACTAGAGTTGCGGAAATATTTATTATTAGATGAAAGCTTCACCTATTACTGAAGAGCGCTTCGAGCACAAGCAGCAGTTTACTCTTTACTTTTGTTTTATCGATCAGTTCAGAATCCTCACTCTCTCAAAAAGCGTCCTAACAGGGCCGGTCCGAAAATTCTCGCCTTCCTCGACTTTTATTTTCAAATATTCGTAATTTTGCTCATCGCTGATTATTTTAGTTAGCAATAATTTAGTAATTGTGAACGGTTGTGCGGTTAAAGTTCGTGAACTGTTGGGGCACACATATTTGACATCCTCTTTAACACGGTGAGATTTCTCATCTAGAAGCTTTCTCAACCCACCCCCCCCCCCAAAAAAAAAGAACGGTATGCGACCTGTGATTATGCAAAAAAGCATAGACCTTGAAACTCGAAATCCTACAGTTGTTGAATTGATGAGTTTGACATGTGAATTGCCGCGCGGGTGAGAAAAATAACATTTTATTTATCCGAGCAATGCATGTTTACATCTGTTTATCACCGTTGGTCCATAAATTATCCATAGAGCACCCTTAGCTTTGGTATACTGTTTCTCCTCATTGCGTTCCTTTACAATAACTATGCCAACAATAGTTCAACAAAAGCAAAACATGTTCCCTTGACAGTCACCTACATAGAAGTTACGAGGTCAGTTGTTGTTCTCTAGTTTCTCAACACCTTTCCGCTTGTTTTCTATGAACCTCGCTTTTCCACCGATATCGGAAGTTTCGCATAAATCCTAGTCAGAGAGGGGCATGTACATAGTGATTTGCGTCTCCAATCACTTGCTTGAGTTTCTGCGAGAGCTTCAGCTGCTGTCTCATAATGCGAAGGCTTTCATTTGGATTCAGGTGACATGGTTGTGCGCATAGAATGACCTACTAAACTAACACTTAATTGTTGCCCCCTCCTGACTAGAATAGATGTGATGCTTCAATAAATTGATGGTTTCTTTTTCGAGCAAAGAAGGAAGCTAGAGGGTTGCCCATTAGCAGAGACTTCAGATCTTTCAAGAGAAAATTTCAATGATCGTAGTCTTTCCTCTACGGTCTTTGAAATTTTCTTCCATCCAGTGCTCTGGACGATCAAGAGTGTGAGCAAGGCTTACCATCATTTTAAGCCTCTCCATCTCTAGCTACGAAATGTCTCTTGTCAGTTTTTATTGCTGAGCTTTTGAATTTTTCTAATTCAGCTGCTAAACTTCTCTTCAATCCTGGCATAGCGCTTCCGAGATTCACGCCATGAAACTTGAAGGCAGCAATTTTTTGTAAATTTTGAATTCTTTAAAAATTGATTGTTTAATTTTAATTTTTGCAAGACAACGTGATGTGTTGTATGTTTTATACGTTTTATATACATCTAGAACTACATGCTTTTCTAGGCACAGGTGTACCAAAACGTTGAGTAAAAAATTCAAAACAGGGCGGAAAAATTTATAAAAATTAAAACGGTGGAAAGTTTCGGTCTGATCCAATACTTTTAATATTTTAGCGAATTGATGTCACTGTATGCATTGCAAATGCCGATGAACCTTTGATGATAAGCGCACAAAACTAAGGGCTGCTCAGTGCGCTTCGAGAGGATTTGCTGCTTTAATTTGTCGAATTAGACGATGACAAACATCGAATTAGGGTTCTTCATTTTCCCAATTTTTCGTAAAAAAATCTAGAAGGAAAAGAAACGAATTCCTATTCAAGTGCATTTTTGGTCATCGCTTTGGTATGAGAATCTCCTGATCCCTGCCGTTTTTATGGATCACACCGTGTGTTTACTCGTAGTCGTATATTCTCAACTACCAGAGCGTCTTTCATACCGTATAGTCAATTTGTTTTTGCGAACGAACCATATCAGTTTCTAATGGGTCCGATTTTAAATTGATTGTGATTTACTATGTGTTGTTCTACTCGATAAAGATTGTTGTCCGTCTGTGTGGTTTACCACCTGGGTGTGACTATCGTGAGTAAAAACACGATAGTCCACACCCGGGTATCGTGAGCAGGTCTATTCATACGTTTGATCCTACATATTCGAGAAGGCATGTATCGATATGAAAATATGAACTGTTGGAGAAGTATAGCGCGAATCTTGAGTCTATAGGCGGATACCATCGCGAAACGATGGACTGCCTAATCTGATAGACGACTGCGTCTCTGCGTGTTCAGCAGATACAGGTGAACACTTATTCGGGGGCCCATGAGAAGAGTGGCTTGGAGGTTTGGTTTTCGCAAATTACTGTATCTGCTGAACAAAAGCAGTGATCAAATCATAGGTAAAAGGAGATGTAACCCATCATTTCAGTGCACCTGCACAAAGTTTTTTACATTCGCGTTCGTTACAACCTCGTCTTAGCTGTCAGTCGGTGCGCTACCAAACAAGAGCAATCTTCTCGCGCTTTTTCTCATTAAAATATGGAAAGAACTTCCCAGCAACCACCTGCCTACATAGGTTGCTGACGGTTTTCAACCTTTCCCGTTGCTTCTATCAGAATTTGATCACACCGATAGCCTTTAATTATTATTATGAGTATTGTATGCTCTTCTATTAAACCAAAAAATATAGAGGTTCAGCTTCCCTTTTCTTCTTTTTAAACCTTAATTATAGCGGCTAATACTCAAGTTCAACTTTTGTTTCTGACTTATAAGATACACATATAGTTGTCACGGTTTTCATGCCTTACAAGATTGACTCAAAAGTGGGCGCTACCAAGGAGAAAGCCGCGTTGCGAAAGCCAAACAGCGACATAGTAAAGTTTATACGAAGCATGTGGAAGGTTTTTTTAAACGAAGTATCGGTGGATACCAAATTGCTTGTTTGGTTCAAAATGATTTTTGAAAAACTAAGAAGTCAACAATTGGAGGGCAATGGAGTTGTCTAACAATCTCCATGTTCTCTCATCTTGAAATCTCTGTCGTTATCAGCTGTGACATTTCTGCTTCTGTGTCAGCGTGATTGATGTGCGGAAAAGTTTATTCTAGGCCTGAGTTTCGTCTGTTTGGTTAACGTTGGAATTCTTTGGGCTGATTTTTTATCACTACGAAGGCGTCTTTATGATTACAGATTGAAGGTGTATGGAAAACCTTAAAAAGATATTAATGACTTGGTTGAGGTATGAAGCTGCTGGGTATGCGATAGAATATTTCAGATAGATAAGGACAAAGGGGCAACAGCAAAGGTCGGAACGGCATCGGTTGCAGGCCGTAATTTTCATGGACACGTGAGGGAAGAACACTTGAGACTCAAATGAGGCGTTGAAGTATATGAAAAAGAAAATTTGGTTACACTACAATTTAGATTTGACTGGAAAAGTGAAGAAATGTCCAAAGTTGCTTTTGAATTCCTTTCGAGGTATCGTTGATTTGGACTTACGGAGAAAAGGTGAAGTCCACAACGAACATTCAATGGCCGAATTTACACGAAAAACGACGGTGTCGAGGGAATACAACGTATTCGACCAGTCCATGGTCTGTAGAGTTTTTTCCTTCAGGCAACATGGATCCTGTTTGTTTAAAGCTGAAATAGGTAATCTTCTCGTCGATACAAAGCTAATGAATGGTCCTTTGAGTGCGTTACAGGATAAGGATAAGGATAAGGATGTTACTCGTTTTTGTGTTTGTACGCCAACTTTTATCGGATTATACAAAAGGGAGATTCTGCCACCGATGTATGCACGAACAATTGGTTACATAATCAGATAGGAGTGGACGACATCATCGTAAGGTGGAATGGGTCCTTCCTTGCTGATAGCAACATGTGAGCAAAAGTGGGAAACACTTTTTCTTAACGGTATTCCTGTCCGAGCGGTGTCCCTGGTGGTGGTGTTCTATCGCCGCTTCTGTATCTCACCTACTACTTGGATCTACCTTCCAAACTCAAAACACATACGTCCATTGAGGTGCAACATTACGCAGACGTTATAAAGGTGTACGGTATTTACAACAGCGAGAACAGGCCAGAAGTCTCCGCCGCCTTAGCTGATTCTATTCGTCGAATGATGGAGTGGTCTACAGACTGGGGCTTACCAGTGAACCGTAGTAAAACTTTTGTAGGACACCTCGGCAACTGTCCCATTGTGCAGTACCAATACAACGCTATTTGTTTTAAAAATAGCAACGAAATCAAGGTCCTTGGTGTAATACTCAGTTCATCTCTTGACTTTTCTCTGCACATAAATCAAGCGGTTAAAAAGGCCTATAGGTCCCTCTTTTTCATCTTCAACAGCATTAGCTGTAAGGAACGCGGAGTTCTAGTAAGACTCTACAAACCCTATGTGCTTCCTCAATTGGAATATTGCTGTCAAGTTTCGAGCACTTTCGAGAAATGTTTACATACAAAACTCGAAAATGTGCAAAGGACATTCACAAGACTTTTACTCCACAGAACTATAAGGTATGCTGATTACCTAAACCCATTCTGCCCGATTACTCTTCTAGACTGAAAATGCTTGGACTTGAAAGTTTACTATACAGAAGAATTTTTCATGATTAAGTGCTATGATTTCCTAACTTGCATCGTCAGGTCAGACTTAAGGAAAGCAAGTACTGGGCTTTCAGACCTTCTTCAGGACGCTCAAGTGAGTTTTCTGTTAATTATTTCCTGCCAAAAAGAAACCAATTTCTCAAAGTTCATAACTCCTTTCTCTTAGGAATTGCTAGGTGGCTGCAAAAGCTACCATCTGATCTTCTCAGATCTCCCAATGTAAACACTTTTGAAGTAAGCCAAAAAGGCTAAATATTTTATCGATCTTAAATGTTCAGAGTTAGCCCATTCTAGCCTACCAGCTCCCATTGCGACGCCTCGAATAAGCTGATTGCGTCGCGCTGCTCACAACGTCGATGAACTATGTACAGTTTTTTCTCCGTTTCCGTTTTTCCGTAGGTTTTTCCACGCAACATTTGTTGTGAGAACATGAATTTTCTCCTATTTTGTCTAGTTTTTGCTGTTTTCCGTAGACTCCATGATACTTTTTACGAGCACATGTAATGCTTTCCTTTTCTTGTTCAGTTTTAGCTTCTTCTCTTGCCTACCCTTATAAGGCCTGGTTTAGTAGTGCTTATCCTTGAAACACCTCATATTCTCAATATGCACTAACATATTGAGAGCATATTGGTATATCCGACGTCATCAGATCTTCCGATAATATTAAACTTCAAATCTACGCTGACAACATCAAAATGTACGGAATCTATGACCAATGCAATCGAGTTGAAACCTGCCTTGCTCTTAGCAATGCCTTGAATGCGCTACAATATTGGGCTTCGGAACTTAATTTGGCTATCAACCCGGAAAAATGTTCCGTTTTGCATATTGGTGAAGGACGTGCTGCGAAATACTCTATCGGTGAAGCATCTATTAATGAATGTGAATTGGTTAAAGACCTTGGTGTTTTTGTAGATTCAAAACTCGGTTTTTCTATTCACGTTGAGAAAATTACGCAGAAGGCCTACATTGCTCTTTATTTTATATTTCGAAATGTGTGTAGTGATAATCCTGTCATTCTCACCAAGCTATATAAGACCTACGTTCTTCCTCATCTGGACTATTGTTCACAAGTATGGAATCCTACTGCTAAGAAACTTGTCACACAACTTGAAAGAGTCCAAAGAACCTTCACAAGGCTTGTTTACAAACGACTAAACCAAAGCGCTATCTCGAGAAATGTGCCAACTTATGAGGAGCGTCTGAGAGCGTTAGGTCTTAGATCCTTACTGCATAGGAGAGTTGTTGCTGACATAATATTTTGCTTTAAAATACTTCGTGGCGAGCTAAAACTTCGTGCCAGCAAGTACTGGATATACAGGCCTTCTGGTCTACGATCTACTGGATTTATCCTAAACTACCCGATGATTCAGAAGAAGAATTACACTCAGCTGTTCAATTTCGTTTTTTATAGAGTGGCACGATGGATCCGACGCCTGCCTAGAGAAGTTTTAAATGCAGAAAGCAATAGAATTCTCAAGTAAAGATTGAAAAAATAGATGTGTTGCAGATTTTAGGAATTCCGGAAAACCTAACGTGATCCTACTGCCTTGCAGGTACCTCTGCCAATGCTACGTAAGAATTCGCTGTTGCCGAATATATAGCTACTTTTAAAGACTTCTCGGAATTTGTACTTACCATCTGGCTCCTGCTTGGTACTCGCGTTGTAACGATATTTGCTATCTCATGTAAAAGTCTAAACGGGCTCTATGAACGACAATGCTTTCAATACTGTCGAAATTGTGATACACTTTTTTCCTTCCGCAGATACACTTTTTTCTCCAATAATAATTTTCCTGAATTATTATTTCTCCTACTGCGAGGAGAGGTCAACAAGTGACTTGGCTTTACCACTGGTCACTTGGGCCTAGGTCTTAGGCCCCGTTTATACTTCGTCGCGGCGCGACGCGACGCCACGTATAGTGGCCATATTGATTGTGCGACGCGATCGATCAATTTGGCCTCATTGCCTGGCCATCGCGTCGCGATGCGACGAAGTATAAACGGAGCCTTACGCCTGGGGTTCGTATCAGATCAAAGAGGCGCCTGCATTATCGGCCCGCCCCAGAATAACTTTTGTTAGTTGCGTTGCCTAGGCTGACCTCTCCAATTTAACGACTGCTTCAATAACACGGAAAGCACTTTTTCTGTCATTTGCATTGTTATTTGAAATATCGATATGCGCGGTGTTTTCGTGAACTATGCTTGATCCTGGATAGGTTTATGATAGCTTTATATATTCCTACGATTAACTTCTTTTTTGACTTCTAACGTTCTGAACATTACTTAGTAAAGGTTCGGAGTTGCCAAAAAATAGCCAGATGGTAATTAATTAAGTAGTGAGGTTTCCGTTTTTAATTTGGTTTAATGTTCATTTTGCTGTTGTATTTGACGGCTACCTGTTTGTTCCAGGTTTTCGTTGACGTTGTAGTGCACCTTCGAGTGCATTTAAATAAATAAATAAATAAAATTGAGACAGCTGTCATGTAGAGAAGTTACATCATCCACTTCGAAAAGCTCGAATACTACAGACATTACAGTGACTCTCTTGAGCTTAAGGACAACCATTCTTCGTTCTGAAAACTATACCCAAATATAACTTAAATGTCTGTTGTTTCAATACTCTTAGTTAACTTTTTTCTTTACACACCTATCTCCTCTGAATGCCTTCTTAGTAGGCTATCACCTGGGTTGCGTAGTAATTTAAAGGGATTCTTGAAAGACAGAACCCGCCCCGGAATGGCTATGCCAGTTGGGTGCCTATTAAGTCGTAGCACGCATGGAGGAGCAATCCTATTATCATATGTCATAAATATCAACATATTGCCGCTTCGCAATTAAGATTTTTTACTTTTTACTATCTTCTGTACAGCTGGTTTTCCTTCATGGTACAATAAGCTTCTTTTTTTGCTTTCTGGGTAGCATTTCAAGCTATCTAAGTGGAGCCGCTAAAGACCTGTTCTCCTTGCCGCATTTTTATTGAAGTGAGACTACTAATCTACGTAGTAATCTTTTCTACAAATGTAATTTTAGGTTAGTTCTATAAGGTATTTTAGCCTTATTTACAAAAGCATCAGATCCTTCCAGTTCATTACTTGGCTGTTTCTCGGTTTGTTATTAATCCTTTATTGATCGTTCTTTGTTTCTTTTTCCCTTCTTGATATCACGGTGATGTTTTTCCCTCTATGAATTGCTAAGATTTCGTATTGTGGCACACCTATAAGTGTATGAAGTAAATAAATAAATAAATAATCAGAACAATGCTCTGTTTTGCAAAAAAACTGTCTTGTATCTCATATGATGCCTCGTTTACTCGTGCAGGAGATGTTGCTTTACATATTGTACCGTTCCTTGTCATGGCACACTTCTTTTTCAAAGAGAAATCTTCATTCATTCACGGTCAATAGAGACTGTGAGCAAAATGCGATCTGTTATGTTTTATTTCCTTAAACATTGCGGCACAAATTGCAGATCATTTCCTTCGTGACACAGTCAAAGTGACTTGGTGGTCAAGGTAGAAGAAGCGTAGGAGCATTGCATAAAAAATGGAGATATGGATGGGTTGGTTAGCATTGTCCCACGGTCACGTGTATTTTGTTGCAGGGCAGTATGTGCTTAATTGTATATTGTGCATGCAAAGCTTACGAAATGCACACACCACAATCACAACTGTTGTGAGACATTTCGAAGTTTATTCAGAGGAAATATATTGCGAAGAGAGCAACATTATACACTGTATTTGTTACATATCCCATTGATCGATTGAGTGCTAATCTCATTACTGCTGCTACGTATTTCTTTGCGTCGTCATTTCCTCATCACTTCTAGTTTCCTTAAATACAATGTAAAAATATGCCATTTCTCTGAACTCGCGCAAGAGAACGTACCTGAGTACGGCGGTCTGTAGAGGCAGAGAACTTTCAGCTTGTGGCTCTCTCCACTTTTGTCGACCAATAGCGCGTTGCACCCATATTCCGTACCATGTGAAAATTTTTTGATCTAAGTAGGAGAAGAGCAATTACTGTATATTATAGGTAGGTAGTGGCAAGCGTAACTATTAAGGAGTTCTCGAGAGAAGTTAGGAAACGGTTTAGATATTGATACACAGACTGTTATTACCTGCCTAGCCAGTCCCCTAATTAATTTTCTGAGAGCTAGGGAAAGTTTCACGGTCAGCGGGGTCTGGTCGTCTTCCGCAAAGTGCCTGAACGTTATCCATTAACTCTAAGCGTTAACGTATGTAGTTCGAAGCGCTTCTACTAACCTTTCTCCCTCAACCTTGATGTATGGCGATTCTTCTCCAGTCTTGCTACCAGGCCTAAGTAGTTCTTCCTTGGCATGCTGGTCGATACCGTCTCGCCAAGTCTAAAGGCGTAAAATTATCTTCTGCTAATTTTCTTCAAAATCATTGAAACACGGACCAGCCGTCGAGCATTTCTGTGGAAGTCTTCGAAGACGCTCTTATATTCGTCGTCCAGTCTACATACATCGACTGAAATCCCTTCATACAAATTAAGATTTCACTAAAGTGCTGCTTATGTATTTATTTTATCTCTGGGGTAAACATCAGTCGGACTCCAGAAGTCTCACAACCCACATTCAATAAGCATAAGCATAATGCCTCATTATTACTCACATTGTCCATCGGCAGCGACAAAGAAAAAGCTCAGAGCCTGAAGTGGTTCAATACTATTATAAATAACAACATGATCTAAAATTTCCCACTTGAGAACTCACCGCGAGAATAGCAATCATGTTAGTGATGAAGAGTGGGATCTACCCGCTCTTTTATTTAGCCGTGCTTGTGCACTTTAACAATACTTCCGTTGTCCTATAAACAACAGCTTGAAAACTGGTTCGTCCTACGTTTTGTGCGGGATTAATACGGGAACGGAATAATATGTCGCTAATACAGTTGTAAGTCAGTTTCACTAAAGGCAAAGCGTATGCTCCACTGTAGGATTATCGCCCACGCCCTTGCACTTTGGTAGAGTGGGACACTGCACTCAAAATGCCCTGGCAGTTGTTCTTCAACCGATTGCGTTGAGTTCTCGTTCACGGCGTTATGGTTCTCCTCTCACTTTTCCCGCGCGACGAGTGTTACTATCATTTATCAATTATCATTTGTTAGATATGAATAAAACAGTAACCAATGAAGTTTCCACTGGACCGCCTTGACCGTAGGTAATAGTGGACTCATTAATTAATATTGTACTATTAAATGTTTGATTATTTTCCATAAGCTGTTTTTGTGATAGTCCGACGACATCGTCGGACAATTTCGTGAAAAGATTAAGTTGGCCAACAACTTCTGAACATCTTCTCTTAGACTTTCTAACTTTTTGTTTTACTTATCACACTCATCGAACAGGAATAAAGGAAGGATTAATGTTAATCCTGTTTCGCCTATGAGCTCTAAACAGGCCAAAAATTGAGTGACTAAATCTATCACGCGCCTCATGCTCATTAGTAAGGAGTGTTGCGAACTGACAACGAGTCTCACCTTTCTTGAGGAGAACCATGGTACCCATTTCGCGACGAAAATTAACCTCTTAGATTTGTTTAAACTTTTCCTGCAAGGTATTTTGGACGTATCATCGATATGATTTCACTTAAGAAGTTTGCACCCAACGGAAATCATCCATCAAAAGCTTTCCATAATCGAATTACAAGGGATGTTCTTTTTATGCAGTTTTAAGAGGAAGCAATATGCTACGATGAGAACACGACTAAGTCGATGCGGATTATCAAGACAAATCTGTAAGTGCTTATGACTAACCAACGATACGAAGGCAGTCTAAAAAATTCGGAACTTTTTTTTTAACAGTGCAGAGAACTTTCTACAAGAAGACACATCATGTAGATGCCTCTCAAGCAAACTGAAACATGTTGCGTACTGATCATGTCGCGATTCAAAATTTCTGTTTACGTTTAAGTGATCTTCTTCCAAGACAAAATTGACGCAACTAAATCACGTTAAATGAAATGAATACTGTCGCTGTAAAAGTGTTCGTAAGGTGCTTGCGGCGTTTAACAGTAACAGCCTCTTAGCGACTGCTATTGGAACGGAAAGCATTTTAGGGCCTGCATACATGGTTTAATTAAGCATGATTTTGTAAACTTTTTGTGTCATCCTTTCCATTGAATAGACAAAAACTACATAAAATCCGTTTCGCCTACTTCAGATGTACCTATGTCATGGCATCTCCACATGGCTCATCTGTGAAGCAGGGAGGTGCTCTGTAACGAAAAAACCAGAACAAATTAAAATTGAAAACAAATCGAAAGAAATAGAAAGGAAGAAGCTCACGCAAGTTTGACTGGACGACGGAGGTTTCTGCAACAAAAATATTGAATGAAGAGGTGCATAACCTAACATGACAAAATAAAAGGTTAGATAGTGATTGGGGGTGAGAAAAACAAGAAAGTATGCAGAAAAGGGCAACAATAGAAAATTAGGGCAAGGATATGTAGGAGACTAAGGTTTGATCCTCAACCATGGAACTAAATTATGCGGAACTAAAACGCGCCCACCTTTTTTAGTAGACTGAAACATATGCAGAGGCCCTTTGTCTTACTATATCAGCCTGAAAACTTTTGACTTTTACCTTATCTATAGTGATTTCTAGAAGAATAAAAGAAATGGCAAGGAGTTCAGCCCGAAGGCTGCTCGAGAAAGTGTAGGGACTAGCAAAATTTTATTGTGATGGTGGCGACTTATTGTTACGAAGCTATAAACAGTGATCTTCTTGAAGCTTCAATTGTAAAATTATATTTTCTTCATCTGAGATGAGTGCGATTCGCCCAAGTTGAAAACGTGCAGGGACTCGACAAAACCGCCTATTCCCCGACGGAGCTGTTGTCAAAAAGTGTTGTTCCTACGCTCTTCCATGGAAGGAGTAAGTATTAGGGTGGCGGATTATAAATGTCGTTTCTGCTCAAAAAGAAATTTCGCTACAAAAAAGAATGACCAGACTTTAATATGTACAAGAGGTAACCTCCATTACTATCAATGAAATGTCACCAACGTCGTCGCAAAGAATGGACGACTTTCTTGAAGAGCTCCGGTGGCTGCAGCTCAAAGAAGCTGGACACCCAAATTTCGACGTCGTCACGGTTCCTGATTTTTTTCGTCAAAGCCTGCTGCATTGACCGTAAAAGATATTAGTCTGATGACGCAAGGTCTGAGCTATAAGGCGGGTGAGGCAGGAGTTCCCAGCCCAACTCCTTTTTTGCAGCGTGATGTTTGCGGCGTGCGGTCGAGCGTTTTCATGGAGGAATTTCACACTACGTTACACTGCTGTGTTCACACTACTTTGTCACACTACGGCTTTCTATAAAGGATTGCCGTAGCTGCCTAGATCCAGCACCTCAAAATAACCAGATCTCAGTGTTCCACCAAGCACAGAGCATAACATCTTTTCCGTTAATGCCAGGCTTCGTAGTTGTTTTTGGAATCTCACCGGGGCTCAACCATTGCCGTTTTCGGGTGGTATTGTCGTAGTGGATCCACTTCTCATCTGGCGTAACGATGGAGTCATAGAAACCGCTGTTCTTAGTTTTGCGGATGAGAATTCCAGCGATGGCTTCTCGTGCTGCCTTGTTGGTGTCGCTAAGCTGATGTGGCACACATTCTCCACACCGATTTGACTTTCCGATTGCATGCAAACGATCGTCAATGGCAGTATGGTGACAAACGAACCTCTGTGCGAGCTCACGTGTAGTTTGTGGAGTTTGTAATCCGACTCGACAGCTTCCTTTAATTGCTGGCTATTCACAACAACAGGACGCCGTTGATGTTCCTCCTCTTCAAGGCTCTCATTACCGTCTTGGAAACGTTAAAACCATCGCTGGAATTAACGTAATGCTGGAACTTCGTTACCAAATACTTCAGACGAGATGCGATGGGATTCTGCAGCAGTTCTTCATTGCTTGAACTCGTACAGCAAGCAAACCCGCACTCAGTACTTTTGCTCGATCATCGTTAATCTAAAAATTTCTTTAAATGGGTCAACGAATCGGAACGAAACTTTGGCTATGGAGGTCCCCTTAAACGCTTGTTAAACACGTAAAGTTACATGATCTAAAAATAACAATATCAGAAAAAGGAAAATCGAAAGTAGGCGAATTTAGCGACATTAACCTGACAACTTAATAGCAGCCATCTCTTCTTTGAATGGCGGAGTTGAGGTTTTCTCACACTCGCGTGTCTTCCAATGAGGGCATTTCCCTGCCAGTAGACGGATTTAGCGACAACTAAACCCTCAGGTATGGGGATTATAAGGGGTAGGCGACAAGGGATAGAGAGGAATACATCATCGTGGGTACACCTACAATACCTATTTACTATACCTGCGGGTTAGTCGTTGAATCCGGCTACCGGACTTCCATTGAACCGAGTCTTCAAAACCTTTCTCAAGACGATCTATCATCTTTTACTATACAGCGCTATTTATTTGCTCATCGAGAGTCCAAAATCCATCCCATTCCTCCAACTCACTCTCGCAGTTTTTGATACATGTATTGTTGAAGAGTCGCCTTATGAATGAATGAACTAGACGAGTTGTTATAACGTAGAGCCTAGATGGCAATGTAATGCGGCTCTGGTCGCTACGAGACAGATACCACAACTTAGCTCAACCTAATAGTATCATGGACCTGATTGTTGACAATTGACTTTGAAGGTGTATGGGTGGATTAAGAGATTAAGAGACTGAGCAGGATTGATATCCTCCTTTTGAATGGGTGGACTTGCGAAAGGTTTTGTTAGATATGAATAAAGAACTCTAAAAAAGTGCCTTTCTGACTGCATTCCGTGTCTCTAACCTAATTTGTTTGCAATTTTTTTCTGCACTTGTTCGCTGTCGAAGGTGTGCAGCGTAATTAGATCAGATGTGACCAAGTCAGGTTGGTCAACCAAATCTGTGTGATGAACAATATGTCTGCTATGTCTAAAAAATAAGAATTTTACTTGAAACATTTTACTCAGGGTGGAAACCGTTATGATCACGTTTGATGGTAGATTCATTCTGTTACCAACGGTCCTTGATGAAGACGAGCATCTAGAATACTTGCTCCTTGACTATGCGGGCCTCTTGATTTACATGGCTCACCGCGGCAGTTGCTTTGCTCACTCTCTGACTTCTGTTTTTTTTCAGACACACCCCTAGATTTACGAGAGGCCTTATTTCCCCTGCATAGTTTGCCTGCTTCATCTGAATGGAAGCAATGGGACATGCGGTGAGTCATTTTGTGGTCAGGTGAAGCTCAGATGAGGCACTGTTTCCTTTCCCGAAAGTGAAGAGACCCTACTTGTGGTTTTTTATAAGCGGTATTTATTATTTTGTGATTTTTATGGCAATACATGCATGATAATTTGTTTTTCGCGACTAAATACGGTTTTTTGGATTGTTTGGCGCTGCTGGGCAGCGTGACAGGAGGTACAGCCGCTGTTCTGCGGACCGGAAACTTGTGTTTTACGAGTCAAAGGTTTCGTAGAGCAGCCGTTAGACTCTCGGTGAAGCCTAGTGGGTTGGGGGTGGGTGAGCAAAGGGGATGAGAGGAAGATCGCACGCAACCAGCAAGGGACGGGTGTACCTCCTAAGCGTCCCCCAAGAAATGCGCTAGTTTGGAAGGTATTCTCCTAGGCTGTTCCTTGCTTTTGATCAGAAGCCTTCGTTGTGCTTGTTTTGAAACTTCACCAGGATGTCTTCATTAGCAATAAACGTCTTCTTTTAGTTTTAGTTACTCTTCAATTACTCAGATTCATTCGATGATTGGGCTTTGATCGTGAAAGGAAGATAGCAACGGAGAAGATTGTTGCATCTTTTCGATTAGTCGAAAAACAAGTTCTTCTGAATCCCGTTGTAAGCTTTGTGAAAGAAGGTTTTGTTAAATGCCAGTTCTCGAAAATGAAACGCACTCCCAAGTTTTTCCAGAAAAGCTGGGAATCGAGACGGTGGGAAGATCGATTCCTCTTACTGCACCTGTTGACTTTAAAGTACCCAGAAGAGGTTGAAAGGGCAAGATGTCGAAGTCGTCTTTCTCTTCCGTGGTCAGTTTAGCCTTACTGCTCATTGCGAATGCGTAGGACTTTATTTTTGATTTGCCCTCGTCTATTGCTCCTATTGTTAGAGCTCCTTCAAGGCGTAGGTAACTGCCCCGAAAAAAGCTTGGGTCTGTTCCATTCCTTGGTGATATCGCGCTAAGTTGTTCCTGTCCTTCTTGTTTGAAAAGCATCAATACCGTTTCCTGGAATATAATGGGTGAGTAATCACTTAGGACCGCAAGCTGGAAGCCATGAAAAACTACTATCAAACCGGCAAGGAGCACGAAACGTCAAACGGTCGACTGACGGAGTATAAAAGAGAAAATAGAATGAAAAGAAAATGAGGATGAATTCAACCAATTCAAGCAGAGTCGTGAGGAATCGGTGATCAAGTGAAGTGAATGTGCTGACCTGAAGTCGGTCAGCCAATGTAGAATGAAAGCGTTTACCCACTTTTCCAATTAGTAACTTCCCAATTGTCTGCCCAAACCCTATCCCCACGTCATGGGAACAAGGCATAATTGTAAAGCGCCGATTGATGAGGATTATGTCTATATCTAAGGTTGCTCATGCCACATGATCCAGGGACAAGCATGGGGTTCGATTTTTGTCAAAAATTTACGTCTCGCAGAAGCGAGCGGGTTTAAGCGGCACCGCGCGAAGGAAGGCATATCGCCACCCTCTAAAATGCTAGTAATACACTTCAAAAAAGAAAAGACGATTGTTCTAATTTGGGAGCAGCTTTTGTGAAATTACATGGTTAGATGTTTTTGTTTTGTCCAGTTCGAATAGAACGAACTTTGTATTCTGAACCTTCTCTGGTTTCTAACGCATTGCTTCAAGTTGCTACTCCAGCTAAACATTTTTATTTAACTCAATAATTGAAGTGAACCTCTCTTGAAATGGAAAAGTACATCGTAAAAATGTCGACATTCATGGACATTCGTACGTGGATCAATGTTTCGGATACCAGGTGAAAACAAGGGAGTGTGCTTAGCTGCTCATTGGTGTCTGTTATTAGAACTTCATATTCAGCCTCATAGGCTTCTGTGAACGAACAAATTAAAGTGCACTTGAGCAGCACTTTTGTTATGAACACTTAGCCACTATAGTGAAAGTGTCTCGCTCCGCGTGACTTCAATGGTACATTTTGGTTGACAGAGGTAGACAGCATTTTTCAGTGCCATTCGCCAACCTCTAAGGAAAGGCTAGCGATTGATACTGGTTTTGCTATAATTCGCTCTGCATAAATAGCAAGGTAGCGAATGATAGCCAGCAGAGCCAAAGCTTTAACTCTGGAGTACGCTTAGTATTTCTCGTCTGAATAAATATTGAAAGGAAATGGAGTGCATCACTAGGGCGATAACCAAGGCCAGCGAGCCGAACCACACCACCGGCTCAGAGTGTATTATTGAGCATCGAGTCAATGTGTTCACTTCGAACAGTGACCTCCATTTCAAAATTCCCTGAGCTCGCCGTCGACATCAAGAGATGCTGGTCTAGTCCGTTGGTGAACTCGAGCTGTGTCACCCGTTCCGGTGCCATATCTTACCGAAGTAGTCATTATTAGTTTTGAATCCTACGAGCAGAAGCGCCGCTACAATGGTGAAGAATTTGTGGTGCGCTCTCAATAGCTGGACATGGCCATATCGAGTCTTGTCCAGCTATTGAGAGCGCACCACAAAGTTCATCTTAAGTGCAACACTCTGTATGTCCTATCCTGTCACGAGGATTTTGTAAAACAGTATCGACGCCTGAACAGGAATTCTATAAAGAGGCTAAGTTAGCCAATGTTCTTATGAGGTGAAATCTTTTCCGCCGCCCGTTGCTCTGAAACAAGCGGCCAGAGATCCTCTAACAAGACAGTCCTAAGATGCTCTAAAGAAGGAGATCGGTTAATATAATGGTACCTTTCGAAACTTAAATCCACAACGTCATTTTATTCCTAATCCGACCTTCCCTAAAACATGAACAATCACTCTAAAAGTAAGAATTGTTAGCGTGGAGAAGTTTTTCGCACAGTTTATCGCTTGTGGTTGGAAGTAAAAAATCGTAATTGCTGCATCGAAAAAAGCCCTGCGGAACAGGTTCCACCAAGAAACTGCTTCTTTCTTCTTCACGTGGAGGTAGTCTCAAAACAGCTACCGAATGACCTCATCTTATCCAACATTCACTGAGAAACTCAAAAAAACATGTAAGACAATTGTGCATCTCACAAGCAGTACACATATCCTACCGCGAATGCCAAAAAATGGACGGAGCGAAACCTATGTCGTTTAATTGCTGTAAAGCCTATCTACAGGCCAACACATCAAGAGATTTTGGAAAGCAGTACCTCATTAGTAAACGACCTCGGTTAGTGTGAGTAGTGAGAGAAGAGAAGCTGTAATTGCATACCCAAAGGATATTGTTCGCGAGACAGGTCAGGTCAGTACAAGCCTGCACTCTGAAGATAAATGAGATTTGAGTAGATCGGAGTAATTTTGAAAATGCTGCAAATATGTGTTTTCTAATTGAGAGGAACTGTTGTTTAAGGTTCGTGCAGAAGTCGCTTTCGAATGTCATTGTCGGATTTGAAGGAAACTGCTTTTTTGAAGGATTGCAGCTGGTAGACGTGACCAGCTAACTCCATCATTTCCGCTGGGGAGTATCTCTGTATATTTATTTATTTATTTATTTATTTATTCAAGCACATAATTGTGCGCTCCATACCAAGCGGTAAACACAATGTTAGAACACAACAACATTAATAACAGCAAACTATTAACCAAGCTGTACATACGGAACAAAATCATTAATAAAACTCTAAAAAAAACGAAAAAAAAAGCACGGATTGCGATTTGGATTTTTTTTAGGATAGCAGCAATTGTCATATTCAGTTGTCATTGATTTACGACCACTGTTTGTTTGATTCGCCAAGAGTAGCCCTTCTTTGTTTTAATATAATAAAAGAATTTTTCTATAAGAGTCTTCAAAAACATAAACATAAACATAAAAGGTCAAAACAGAAAGCATCCGTAAAGACATCTTGGCCATAAATGCGTTAGGACCACGACCTTCTACACGCACGATTTCGGGGCGGGCCCTGTATCTCAAGGGCCTCTTTAAACTGAAACGCACCCCGGGGCGATGGCCTGGAAGGGAGGCACGCATGTAGAGTACACATGTCGATACGGAATAGAACAATTTAAAAATTAAAAAACATGTCGATATAGAAGATAAAAAGATTAAAATATGTAGAAAGATAAAAGATTAAATTATAATAATAATCAGAAGCTACTAATAGGCAACCCAAACACAAACTTCATAAATCAGAAATCAGAAGCTGCTCCTAGGCAATCCAAACACAACTGTGAAGAAGTAGAAAGAGTCAAGAAGATAACCAAACAATGCAGAAAACTAGGAGCTTGTTAAAAACAAAACTAACTCTGAAAATACTAACCAATAAATTGGTAAATGGAAGGAAAACAGTTCTGATAATGAGCGGATAACAAGAACGAATAAGCCACACAAAAGAAAACACTGGTGGAGGGCAGAAAACAGATTAGGCAAAAAATGCGGTGTGTGGACGAATTTCTAGCATGGTCAATCATTCCAAACTCATTCAACACTTACTAAAAGTGAAAAACTGCTAACTAAGCACACTACTTGTGGACGGTCACCATGGGTAACCTCTCCTTCTACTGGTAGGATATTTGTAACAGCTCTTGAGGAAATTGGCGAAACTGGCGAACTCGTTGCTCTCTCTATGCATCAACAGCTGGAAAAAAACGATAATGATCACCTAAGTAGTAGTCCAAAAATAAGGTAAAAACAAGTTTAGCCTGCTTTGCTGCACAGAACACTCGCATTAGCCCCCAAAAGCTTTTTGCAACGAAGACTCCGCACTCTAGGTGACATCCTCGACCTGAAGCATGCCTAGAACATCGACCTTTTTCAGTTTGAGTCTGAATTCTTTAGAACTTCTGCATGACACAATGTCTAGGGGAAGTTAGTTTAACCACCTCGTTGTCCTCATGAAAAATGAATGAAACGCAAGTTTATTAAACTGATGGTTTAGTTTGCGGTGCTGTATTGCAATCCCTGCCGTTCTCCCACGACATGGCTTAAAAATCCAGTATTTACTGGCACTTAGCTTGATTTCCATCCGAATGATGCGAAAACAAAATGTCAAATCCTTCACAACTCTTCTATACTTGAGACTCTTCATACCAAGTATTTGGAGGCGGTCTCTGTAAGAAGGAAGACTTTGTGGGTAATTTTCATTTGGGAAAGCTCTGTAGAATACGATTTTGGTGAATGCTTTCTGAACTTTTTCCAGAGACAGTATATATTTCTTAACACAAGGACTCCAGACTGTCGAAGAATACTCCAACTGAGGCAGGACGTGTGTGTTATACAGTCTAACCAATATCTTTGCATCATTGCATTGCACGCTTCTGAGAATGGTAAACAGCGATGCCATTGCTTTTCTTACAGTAGCTTCCAAATGCTTGTAGAATTTCAATGAAGTATCGATAACAACACAAAGATCTCTAACAATATCTTCCTGCCTTATTGTAATCTCATTGAAGCTGTAGGAGGGTGCTGGATAGGGTCCTAAATGGAGGTGTATTGTTTTTTCCAAGTTGACTGGAATCTTCCACTTACTAGACCACTTCATCATACTTCGTATAGAGAGTGAGATCTGTTCATGTATCAAATTTTGGTTTGAAGAGCTATAAGCACAGTAAATTCTTATATCGTCTGCGAAGATTTTTACCTCCAAACTTGGATGCACTCTCAGAATTTGTGGCAAATCAGCGGTATATACTGAGAAAAGCAGAGGTGAAAGGACTCCACCTTAAGGTACTCCACTAGAGCATAGATACCTATCCGAATAACTGTTCCCAATCTTTACCGTCATGTGTCGTTCATATAAATAGGATGATAACCATATCAAAAGTGGGTCGCAAATACCAAACCTAATAAGCTTTTGAAGTAGCAGCCTGTGGCATACTCTATCAAACGCTTTAGAAAGATCAAAATAGATAATATCAACCGACTTTCCATCATTCAGTGCTGTGTGCCAGTCATATAAAGAGCCACAAATCAGTGTTTTAGTAGAAGCTGCCGACGTAAAGCCGTGCTGTTCTTTTGGAATTATATGATGCTTTATAAACCAGTCACTCAATTTATCCCGCACTAATTTTTCCAAAACCTTTTCAGAAGTAAGGCATATGCTGATGGGTCTGAAGTCAGAAAGTAGATGTGCATCACTCTTTTTGGTAATAGGTGTAACTATGGAGTCTTTCCGAATCTTCGGCACTTTACCTACAGCTAAGGAGATGTTGAAAATCATAGCCAATGGATATTGCAAAGTGTTTGCACATTTCTGAAAAACCGCTTGAGGAATACCATCATATGTAGCTGACAAAGAAGATTTTAGCCTTTTTAATATGTGCAAAACCTCAGAAGGACGAACAACGGAAATCCCAGAGGATAGGTCCGACAAGCGGTAATCAAGCTGATGTTCAGTCATGCCACCTAAGTCGTTAACATGTGTTGCGTTGTCGAAAACACTGGCAAAGTATTTTCCAAGGGCATTTGCTTTATCTTGATCTGTGTGGAGAAAGCATCCAGCCTGGTCTTTTAGAACAGGGATTTCACTAGTTCCCTTTATCTTCGTTCTTAGGTAGCTGAATAGCGCTCTCTTGTTAGAAGCAAGCAAGCGACGTTCACGATAAGCGGTGTATCTCTTGATATGGCGGTTTATTTCTGAACATACCTTCTTGTACAATGGATGGACTAGTGGACGAGAAAGGCGTGAGAAAAGGCGACTTTTCTGCTCAAACAGGTTTCTCAGATAGGGCGGATACTGCTGTAATCCAACTCTTTGATACCGAAAAGGAACAACTTTTGCAAATAGCTGATACAGAACCAGGCAAAATCTATAATAGACACCATCGATGTCAGAATAACCACAAAACACCTTGCACCAATCAACACCTTCAAGGTAGCAGTTGAGCCTATTATAGTCTACTCTATTGTACATCGGTTCAGGTAGATACAGCGAATTATCCTGAACACCGCTTAGCTCGAAAAATATCATATTGTGATCGGAGTTTCCAAAAGGAGGAGCTATGCAAAGATTATAGATGATTGGGTTTGACGACAAAACTAAGTCAAGTATTGAATTATTTCTTGTAGGACTCGACACCATTTGCTTAAGTTGGCAGTTTGCGAAAGCTACTCTGAAGCTTTCATCTCTCGACGATTCGCCGCGATTTTTCAACCAATTTATAGTAAGGTTGAAATCGCCAAGCAGAATCACAGGAAGCGCAGCAGAGCATAATACGTAAATTGAGTCGATAAGTTTTGTGTCTTCCTCGACGGAGAACCCTGGCGGACGATACAATAAAATGAATCTAGTTGAACAAGGAGAACCTTTGGACCGTACATCAAAACAGATCAAATCTGAATAAAGCTGTTCACCAGTACCTGTAGGGTATATAAGCAATCCATGCTTAACCAAGCAACATACACCCACTCCTTTGTGGCCACTCCGATCAGACCTTACAACATTATAGGGGTGCCCTCCTACCAACTCTGAATTCAATATTTTTGAATTTAACCATGTCTCAGTTATGAATACGATATCAGGATTTCGTATGGCCAGGAAGGAATGCAGCAAGTGTAGTTTGCTGGTAATGCTCCTGGCATTGAACAGAGTACAGAGGAGATTTGACGGATTTCCGCGCAACGCTAGTGGTTTCCCACAGAGAGCCTAGGAGAAAGGTCGCACGTCCGTCTAAGCTCTCCTTTGTAAACTACCCATTCTTTAGTAGACTTTCCTCTATTTAGCTCCCGAGCTTGTTGTCGAAGTTGGAAATCCCTTGTCCGCTCCTCTCTTGTCATACTTTTACGGACAAAAATATTTGTATGACCAGCAGGTCTTAGGAGACGGGCATTCGAAATGGCCTTCAGCCAATGGGATCTAGAAGGCAGAACTAACCAATTGATAGTAAGGTTGAAATGCCTTCTATTCATGTGGTTTTCCCTTCAGACAGTAAACTCTCACTGAGAATCGATAGATCGATAGAATCGATCGATAATAGTTCCCTGTCGATTTGTATTGTATCTTTGCTGCCAATAGCTTTTGATTTCTACTGGGGAGCATAAACTTTAGTCAGAACTCGAATGAATCTATCGTTGATGGCTACTCCATCTTCAGGAAGGGACCTCATTGAGCCATTGTGCGGGCGGACCCATGGGAAGACATGCGGACAGGTTGGCGATCTAGCTCTTTTAGGTCTTAGATGGTTATGATGCTTGCATGAGTAAGGGGTTTCACTCACCGGACGAATCATGCCGGGTCAAATAGGTGTACTACCTAAGTAAGGTAGGTGCCCTGATTGGCTGGCGCGAGTTCGGTCGGTGCTCCGATTGGTTATGATTTGCATGAGCTAGCAGGCCTTCCCATATAGGCCACATTAATGGCAATTTTCCCTTTTTGGGTGAGTGTTATGGGTCCCACGAGGTGTGGATGTTGCATCGATCAAAATGCGTCGGTGGTGTAATGGCGTAGACCATTCTAACCAATCGGCTTTTGCCACTAGAGAATACCCCCATACGGTACACGGATTCAGGCCTGCACTCGACCTGAAGAACATCGAGCAGACCTGCCACCTTGTCTTCCAGGTCCCCTTGACGTCTCGACGGAGGCATGTCTTGAGGCTCCTCCTCAATACCTGCTACTACAATGCTTCGCATCCTACGATCTTCTTCGAAACCGTCCGCAATGGCCTGAGGAATTTTTGCATGCAGCGCCATCACCATTTTCTCAATAAGTGGATCGGTATTCCTCTCTATAATATAAGTTATAGTTTCACTTATTGAAAATTTACTGTAATCAGTCATTTCCTCCTCGATGTTAACCCCTGATACAGGCATGGATGTGCTTTTTGAGAGGCACGAAGAGAAGACTAAGCTTTTTTTGCTGGCATCTTCACGTACGCGGTTCACTAAGATCAAAATTTGACTGCCGTCAAGGCTGGTTTATTGATTATGGATTTGGGTGAACACCAAGGAAGAAAAGAAAAGAACCGACACAATCGTTTCAGATGGGAAGGGCAATAAAAAAAGAATTCAGGAGCAGCACTCGAATGAAGACGGAGCTCACAACAATACGAGAAGAATAGAATCTATTCTCAATGAAATCGGAAGTATTTAAAGGCAAAAATTGACAGAGATGTCAAAACGCAACCGGCCTGTAGCGGCGCTGCGTGAGAGAATGAGTCTAGTATATTATCATGTATCTAACCACATGTTCAGCTTCGATGCTGATATGCCACGTGGAGTACATGGATTTGCACGCGTGGAGTGGCCTCTGCAGGATGTGTCTCCTTGGAGGGTTGATACACTGCCAAATTCGTAGCTGATTACTAATTTTCTTTCATTATATCTAAAACTTATATTATTTGTAATCCACATCTCACAATCGAGAACTTGAGCAAAAATTAGCCCTCAAACAGAGATACGTCCATTGAGGTGCAACATTACGCAGACGTTATAAAGGTGTACGGTATTTACAACAGCGAGAACAGGCCAGAAGTCTCCGCCGCCTTAGCTGATTCTATTCGTCGAATGATGGAGTGGTCTACAGACTGGGGCTTACCAGTGAACCGTAGTAAAACTTTTGTAGGACACCTCGGCAACTGTCCCATTGTGCAGTACCAATACAACGCTATTTGTTTTAAAAATAGCAACGAAATCAAGGTCCTTGGTGTAATACTCAGTTCATCTCTTGACTTTTCTCTGCACATAAATCAAGCGGTTAAAAAGGCCTATAGTTCCCTCTTTTTCATCTTCAACAGCATTAGCTGTAAGGAACGCGGAGTTCTAGTAAGACTCTACAAACCCTATGTGCTTCCTCAATTGGAATATTGCTGTCAAGTTTCGAGCACTTTCGAGAAATGTTTACATACAAAACTCGAAAATGTGCAAAGGACATTCACAAGACTTTTACTCCACAGAACTATAAGGTATGCTGATTACCTAAACCCATTCTGCCCGATTACTCTTCTAGACTGAAAATGCTTGGACTTGAAAGTTTACTATACAGAAGAATTTTTCATGATTAAGTGCTATGATTTCCTAACTTGCATCGTCAGGTCAGACTTAAGGAAAGCAAGTACTGGGCTTTCAGACCTTCTTCAGGACGCTCAAGTGAGTTTTCTGTTAATTATTTCCTGCCAAAAAGAAACCAATTTCTCAAAGTTCATAACTCCTTTCTCTTAGGAATTGCTAGGTGGCTGCAAAAGCTACCATCTGATCTTCTCAGATCTCCCAATGTAAACACTTTTGAAGTAAGCCAAAAAGGCTAAATATTTTATCGATCTTAAATGTTCAGAGTTAGCCCATTCTAGCCTACCAGCTCCCATTGCGACGCCTCGAATAAGCTGATTGCGTCGCGCTGCTCACAACGTCGATGAACTATGTACAGTTTTTTCTCCGTTTCCGTTTTTCCGTAGGTTTTTCCACGCAACATTTGTTGTGAGAACATGAATTTTCTCCTATTTTGTCTAGTTTTTGCTGTTTTCCGTAGACTCCATGATACTTTTTACGAGCACATGTAATGCTTTCCTTTTCTTGTTCAGTTTTAGCTTCTTCTCTTGCCTACCCTTATAAGGCCTGGTTTAGTAGTGCTTATCCTTGAAACACCTCATATTCTCAATATGCACTAACATATTGAGAGCATATTGGTATATCCGACGTCATCAGATCTTCCGATAATATTAAACTTCAAATCTACGCTGACAACATCAAAATGTACGGAATCTATGACCAATGCAATCGAGTTGAAACCTGCCTTGCTCTTAGCAATGCCTTGAATGCGCTACAATATTGGGCTTCGGAACTTAATTTGGCTATCAACCCGGAAAAATGTTCCGTTTTGCATATTGGTGAAGGACGTGCTGCGAAATACTCTATCGGTGAAGCATCTATTAATGAATGTGAATTGGTTAAAGACCTTGGTGTTTTTGTAGATTCAAAACTCGGTTTTTCTATTCACGTTGAGAAAATTACGCAGAAGGCCTACATTGCTCTTTATTTTATATTTCGAAATGTGTGTAGTGATAATCCTGTCATTCTCACCAAGCTATATAAGACCTACGTTCTTCCTCATCTGGACTATTGTTCACAAGTATGGAATCCTACTGCTAAGAAACTTGTCACACAACTTGAAAGAGTCCAAAGAACCTTCACAAGGCTTGTTTACAAACGACTAAACCAAAGCGCTATCTCGAGAAATGTGCCAACCTATGAGGAGCGTCTGAGAGCGTTAGGTCTTAGATCCTTACTGCATAGGAGAGTTGTTGCTGACATAATATTTTGCTTTAAAATACTTCGTGGCGAGCTAAAACTTCGTGCCAGCAAGTACTGGATATACAGGCCTTCTGGTCTACGATCTACTGGATTTATCCTAAACTACCCGATGATTCAGAAGAAGAATTACACTCAGCTGTTCAATTTCGTTTTTTATAGAGTGGCACGATGGATCCGACGCCTGCCTAGAGAAGTTTTAAATGCAGAAAGCAATAGAATTCTCAAGTAAAGATTGAAAAAATAGATGTGTTGCAGATTTTAGGAATTCCGGAAAACCTAACGTGATCCTACTGCCTTGCAGGTACCTCTGCCAATGCTACGTAAGAATTCGCTGTTGCCGAATATATAGCTACTTTTAAAGACTTCTCGGAATTTGTACTTACCATCTGGCTCCTGCTTGGTACTCGCGTTGTAACGATATTTGCTATCTCATGTAAAAGTCTAAACGGGCTCTATGAACGACAATGCTTTCAATACTGTCGAAATTGTGATACACTTTTTTCCTTCCGCAGATACACTTTTTTCTCCAATAATAATTTTCCTGAATTATTATTTCTCCTACTGCGAGGAGAGGTCAACAAGTGACTTGGCTTTACCACTGGTCACTTGGGCCTAGGTCTTAGGCCCCGTTTATACTTCGTCGCGGCGCGACGCGACGCCACGTATAGTGGCCATATTGATTGTGCGACGCGATCGATCAATTTGGCCTCATTGCCTGGCCATCGCGTCGCGATGCGACGAAGTATAAACGGAGCCTTACGCCTGGGGTTCGTATCAGATCAAAGAGGCGCCTGCATTATCGGCCCGCCCCAGAATAACTTTTGTTAGTTGCGTTGCCTAGGCTGACCTCTCCAATTTAACGACTGCTTCAATAACACGGAAAGCACTTTTTCTGTCATTTGCATTGTTATTTGAAATATCGATATGCGCGGTGTTTTCGTGAACTATGCTTGATCCTGGATAGGTTTATGATAGCTTTATATATTCCTACGATTAACTTCTTTTTTGACTTCTAACGTTCTGAACATTACTTAGTAAAGGTTCGGAGTTGCCAAAAAATAGCCAGATGGTAATTAATTAAGTAGTGAGGTTTCCGTTTTTAATTTGGTTTAATGTTCATTTTGCTGTTGTATTTGACGGCTACCTGTTTGTTCCAGGTTTTCGTTGACGTTGTAGTGCACCTTCGAGTGCATTTAAATAAATAAATAAATAAAATTGAGACAGCTGTCATGTAGAGAAGTTACATCATCCACTTCGAAAAGCTCGAATACTACAGACATTACAGTGACTCTCTTGAGCTTAAGGACAACCATTCTTCGTTCTGAAAACTATACCCAAATATAACTTAAATGTCTGTTGTTTCAATACTCTTAGTTAACTTTTTTCTTTACACACCTATCTCCTCTGAATGCCTTCTTAGTAGGCTATCACCTGGGTTGCGTAGTAATTTAAAGGGATTCTTGAAAGACAGAACCCGCCCCGGAATGGCTATGCCAGTTGGGTGCCTATTAAGTCGTAGCACGCATGGAGGAGCAATCCTATTATCATATGTCATAAATATCAACATATTGCCGCTTCGCAATTAAGATTTTTTACTTTTTACTATCTTCTGTACAGCTGGTTTTCCTTCATGGTACAATAAGCTTCTTTTTTTGCTTTCTGGGTAGCATTTCAAGCTATCTAAGTGGAGCCGCTAAAGACCTGTTCTCCTTGCCGCATTTTTATTGAAGTGAGACTACTAATCTACGTAGTAATCTTTTCTACAAATGTAATTTTAGGTTAGTTCTATAAGGTATTTTAGCCTTATTTACAAAAGCATCAGATCCTTCCAGTTCATTACTTGGCTGTTTCTCGGTTTGTTATTAATCCTTTATTGATCGTTCTTTGTTTCTTTTTCCCTTCTTGATATCACGGTGATGTTTTTCCCTCTATGAATTGCTAAGATTTCGTATTGTGGCACACCTATAAGTGTATGAAGTAAATAAATAAATAAATAATCAGAACAATGCTCTGTTTTGCAAAAAAACTGTCTTGTATCTCATATGATGCCTCGTTTACTCGTGCAGGAGATGTTGCTTTACATATTGTACCGTTCCTTGTCATGGCACACTTCTTTTTCAAAGAGAAATCTTCATTCATTCACGGTCAATAGAGACTGTGAGCAAAATGCGATCTGTTATGTTTTATTTCCTTAAACATTGCGGCACAAATTGCAGATCATTTCCTTCGTGACACAGTCAAAGTGACTTGGTGGTCAAGGTAGAAGAAGCGTAGGAGCATTGCATAAAAAATGGAGATATGGATGGGTTGGTTAGCATTGTCCCACGGTCACGTGTATTTTGTTGCAGGGCAGTATGTGCTTAATTGTATATTGTGCATGCAAAGCTTACGAAATGCACACACCACAATCACAACTGTTGTGAGACATTTCGAAGTTTATTCAGAGGAAATATATTGCGAAGAGAGCAACATTATACACTGTATTTGTTACATATCCCATTGATCGATTGAGTGCTAATCTCATTACTGCTGCTACGTATTTCTTTGCGTCGTCATTTCCTCATCACTTCTAGTTTCCTTAAATACAATGTAAAAATATGCCATTTCTCTGAACTCGCGCAAGAGAACGTACCTGAGTACGGCGGTCTGTAGAGGCAGAGAACTTTCAGCTTGTGGCTCTCTCCACTTTTGTCGACCAATAGCGCGTTGCACCCATATTCCGTACCATGTGAAAATTTTTTGATCTAAGTAGGAGAAGAGCAATTACTGTATATTATAGGTAGGTAGTGGCAAGCGTAACTATTAAGGAGTTCTCGAGAGAAGTTAGGAAACGGTTTAGATATTGATACACAGACTGTTATTACCTGCCTAGCCAGTCCCCTAATTAATTTTCTGAGAGCTAGGGAAAGTTTCACGGTCAGCGGGGTCTGGTCGTCTTCCGCAAAGTGCCTGAACGTTATCCATTAACTCTAAGCGTTAACGTATGTAGTTCGAAGCGCTTCTACTAACCTTTCTCCCTCAACCTTGATGTATGGCGATTCTTCTCCAGTCTTGCTACCAGGCCTAAGTAGTTCTTCCTTGGCATGCTGGTCGATACCGTCTCGCCAAGTCTAAAGGCGTAAAATTATCTTCTGCTAATTTTCTTCAAAATCATTGAAACACGGACCAGCCGTCGAGCATTTCTGTGGAAGTCTTCGAAGACGCTCTTATATTCGTCGTCCAGTCTACATACATCGACTGAAATCCCTTCATACAAATTAAGATTTCACTAAAGTGCTGCTTATGTATTTATTTTATCTCTGGGGTAAACATCAGTCGGACTCCAGAAGTCTCACAACCCACATTCAATAAGCATAAGCATAATGCCTCATTATTACTCACATTGTCCATCGGCAGCGACAAAGAAAAAGCTCAGAGCCTGAAGTGGTTCAATACTATTATAAATAACAACATGATCTAAAATTTCCCACTTGAGAACTCACCGCGAGAATAGCAATCATGTTAGTGATGAAGAGTGGGATCTACCCGCTCTTTTATTTAGCCGTGCTTGTGCACTTTAACAATACTTCCGTTGTCCTATAAACAACAGCTTGAAAACTGGTTCGTCCTACGTTTTGTGCGGGATTAATACGGGAACGGAATAATATGTCGCTAATACAGTTGTAAGTCAGTTTCACTAAAGGCAAAGCGTATGCTCCACTGTAGGATTATCGCCCACGCCCTTGCACTTTGGTAGAGTGGGACACTGCACTCAAAATGCCCTGGCAGTTGTTCTTCAACCGATTGCGTTGAGTTCTCGTTCACGGCGTTATGGTTCTCCTCTCACTTTTCCCGCGCGACGAGTGTTACTATCATTTATCAATTATCATTTGTTAGATATGAATAAAACAGTAACCAATGAAGTTTCCACTGGACCGCCTTGACCGTAGGTAATAGTGGACTCATTAATTAATATTGTACTATTAAATGTTTGATTATTTTCCATAAGCTGTTTTTGTGATAGTCCGACGACATCGTCGGACAATTTCGTGAAAAGATTAAGTTGGCCAACAACTTCTGAACATCTTCTCTTAGACTTTCTAACTTTTTGTTTTACTTATCACACTCATCGAACAGGAATAAAGGAAGGATTAATGTTAATCCTGTTTCGCCTATGAGCTCTAAACAGGCCAAAAATTGAGTGACTAAATCTATCACGCGCCTCATGCTCATTAGTAAGGAGTGTTGCGAACTGACAACGAGTCTCACCTTTCTTGAGGAGAACCATGGTACCCATTTCGCGACGAAAATTACCCTCTTAGATTTGTTTAAACTTTTCCTGCAAGGTATTTTGGACGTATCATCGATATGATTTCACTTAAGAAGTTTGCACCCAACGGAAATCATCCATCAAAAGCTTTCCATAATCGAATTACAAGGGATGTTCTTTTTATGCAGTTTTAAGAGGAAGCAATATGCTACGATGAGAACACGACTAAGTCGATGCGGATTATCAAGACAAATCTGTAAGTGCTTATGACTAACCAACGATACGAAGGCAGTCTAAAAAATTCGGAACTTTTTTTTTAACAGTGCAGAGAACTTTCTACAAGAAGACACATCATGTAGATGCCTCTCAAGCAAACTGAAACATGTTGCGTACTGATCATGTTGCGATTCAAAATTTCTGTTTACGTTTAAGTGATCTTCTTCCAAGACAAAATTGACGCAACTAAATCACGTTAAATGAAATGAATACTGTCGCTGTAAAAGTGTTCGTAAGGTGCTTGCGGCGTTTAACAGTAACAGCCTCTTAGCGACTGCTATTGGAACGGAAAGCATTTTAGGGCCTGCATACATGGTTTAATTAAGCATGATTTTGTAAACTTTTTGTGTCATCCTTTCCATTGAATAGACAAAAACTACATAAAATCCGTTTCGCCTACTTCAGATGTACCTATGTCATGGCATCTCCACATGGCTCATCTGTGAAGCAGGGAGGTGCTCTGTAACGAAAAAACCAGAACAAATTAAAATTGAAAACAAATCGAAAGAAATAGAAAGGAAGAAGCTCACGCAAGTTTGACTGGACGACGGAGGTTTCTGCAACAAAAATATTGAATGAAGAGGTGCATAACCTAACATGACAAAATAAAAGGTTAGATAGTGAGTGGGGGGTGAGAAAAACAAGAAAGTATGCAGAAAAGGGCAACAATAGAAAATTAGGGCAAGGATATGTAGGAGACTAAGGTTTGATCCTCAACCATGGAACTAAATTATGCGGAACTAAAACGCGCCCACCTTTTTTAGTAGACTGAAACATATGCAGAGGCCCTTTGTCTTACTATATCAGCCTGAAAACTTTTGACTTTTACCTTATCTATAGTGATTTCTAGAAGAATAAAAGAAATGGCAAGGAGTTCAGCCCGAAGGCTGCTCGAGAAAGTGTAGGGACTAGCAAAATTTTATTGTGATGGTGGCGACTTATTGTTACGAAGCTATAAACAGTGATCTTCTTGAAGCTTCAATTGTAAAATTATATTTTCTTCATCTGAGATGAGTGCGATTCGCCCAAGTTGAAAACGTGCAGGGACTCGACAAAACTGCCTATTCCCCGACGGAGCTGTTGTCAAAAAGTGTTGTTCCTACGCTCTTCCATGGAAGGAGTAAGTATTAGGGTGGCGGATTATAAATGTCGTTTCTGCTGAAAAAGAAATTTCGCTACAAAAAAGAATGACCAGACTTTAATATGTACAAGAGGTAACCTCCATTACTATCAATGAAATGTCACCAACGTCGTCGCAAAGAATGGACGACTTTCTTGAAGAGCTCCGGTGGCTGCAGCTCAAAGAAGCTGGACACCCAAATTTCGACGTCGTCACGGTTCCTGATTTTTTTCGTCAAAGCCTGCTGCATTGACCGTAAAAGATATTAGTCTGATGACGCAAGGTCTGAGCTATAAGGCGGGTGAGGCAGGAGTTCCCAGCCCAACTCCTTTTTTGCAGCGTGATGTTTGCTGCGTGCGGTCGAGCGTTTTCATGGAGGAATTTCACACTACGTTACACTGCTGTGTTCACACTACTTTGTCACACTACGGCTTTCTATAAAGGATTGCCGTAGCTGCCTAGATCCAGCACCTCAAAATAACCAGATCTCAGTGTTCCACCAAGCACAGAGCATAACATCTTTTCCGTTAATGCCAGGCTTCGTAGTTGTTTTTGGAATCTCACCGGGGCTCAACCATTGCCGTTTTCGGGTGGTATTGTCGTAGTGGATCCACTTCTCATCTGGCGTAACGATGGAGTCATAGAAACCGCTGTTCTTAGTTTTGCGGATGAGAATTCCAGCGATGGCTTCTCGTGCTGCCTTGTTGGTGTCGCTAAGCTGATGTGGCACACATTCTCCACACCGATTTGACTTTCCGATTGCATGCAAACGATCGTCAATGGCAGTATGGTGACAAACGAACCTCTGTGCGAGCTCACGTGTAGTTTGTGGAGTTTGTAATCCGACTCGACAGCTTCCTTTAATTGCTGGCTATTCACAACAACAGGACGCCGTTGATGTTCCTCCTCTTCAAGGCTCTCATTACCGTCTTGGAAACGTTAAAACCATCGCTGGAATTAACGTAATGCTGGAACTTCGTTACCAAATACTTCAGACGAGATGCGATGGGATTCTGCAGCAGTTCTTCATTGCTTGAACTCGTACAGCAAGCAAACCCGCACTCAGTACTTTTGCTCGATCATCGTTAATCTAAAAATTTCTTTAAATGGGTCAACGAATCGGAACGAAACTTTGGCTATGGAGGTCCCCTTAAACGCTTGTTAAACACGTAAAGTTACATGATCTAAAAATAACAATATCAGAAAAAGGAAAATCGAAAGTAGGCGAATTTAGCGACATTAACCTGACAACTTAATAGCAGCCATCTCTTCTTTGAATGGCGGAGTTGAGGTTTTCTCACACTCGCGTGTCTTCCAATGAGGGCATTTCCCTGCCAGTAGACGGATTTAGCGACAACTAAACCCTCAGGTATGGGGATTATAAGGGGTAGGCGACAAGGGATAGAGAGGAATACATCATCGTGGGTACACCTACAATACCTATTTACTATACCTGCGGGTTAGTCGTTGAATCCGGCTACCGGACTTCCATTGAACCGAGTCTTCAAAACCTTTCTCAAGACGATCTATCATCTTTTACTATACAGCGCTATTTATTTGCTCATCGAGAGTCCAAAATCCATCCCATTCCTCCAACTCACTCTCGCAGTTTTTGATACATGTATTGTTGAAGAGTCGCCTTATGAATGAATGAACTAGACGAGTTGTTATAACGTAGAGCCTAGATGGCAATGTAATGCGGCTCTGGTCGCTACGAGACAGATACCACAACTTAGCTCAACCTAATAGTATCATGGACCTGATTGTTGACAATTGACTTTGAAGGTGTATGGGTGGATTAAGAGATTAAGAGACTGAGCAGGATTGATATCCTCCTTTTGAATGGGTGGACTTGCGAAAGGTTTTGTTAGATATGAATAAAGAACTCTAAAAAAGTGCCTTTCTGACTGCATTCCGTGTCTCTAACCTAATTTGTTTGCAATTTTTTTCTGCACTTGTTCGCTGTCGAAGGTGTGCAGCGTAATTAGATCAGATGTGACCAAGTCAGGTTGGTCAACCAAATCTGTGTGATGAACAATATGTCTGCTATGTCTAAAAAATAAGAATTTTACTTGAAACATTTTACTCAGGGTGGAAACCGTTATGATCACGTTTGATGGTAGATTCATTCTGTTACCAACGGTCCTTGATGAAGACGAGCATCTAGAATACTTGCTCCTTGACTATGCGGGCCTCTTGATTTACATGGCTCACCGCGGCAGTTGCTTTGCTCACTCTCTGACTTCTGTTTTTTTTCAGACACACCCCTAGATTTACGAGAGGCCTTATTTCCCCTGCATAGTTTGCCTGCTTCATCTGAATGGAAGCAATGGGACATGCGGTGAGTCATTTTGTGGTCAGGTGAAGCTCAGATGAGGCACTGTTTCCTTTCCCGCAAGTGAAGAGACCCTACTTGTGGTTTTTTATAAGCGGTATTTATTATTTTGTGATTTTTATGGCAATACATGCATGATAATTTGTTTTTCGCGACTAAATACGGTTTTTTGGATTGTTTGGCGCTGCTGGGCAGCGTGACAGGAGGTACAGCCGCTGTTCTGCGGACCGGAAACTTGTGTTTTACGAGTCAAAGGTTTCGTAGAGCAGCCGTTAGACTCTCGGTGAAGCCTAGTGGGTTGGGGGTGGGTGAGCAAAGGGGATGAGAGGAAGATCGCACGCAACCAGCAAGGGACGGGTGTACCTCCTAACCGTCCCCCAAGAAATGCGCTAGTTTGGAAGGTATTCTCCTAGGCTGTTCCTTGCTTTTGATCAGAAGCCTTCGTTGTGCTTGTTTTGAAACTTCACCAGGATGTCTTCATTAGCAATAAACGTCTTCTTTTAGTTTTAGTTACTCTTCAATTACTCAGATTCATTCGATGATTGGGCTTTGATCGTGAAAGGAAGATAGCAACGGAGAAGATTGTTGCATCTTTTCGATTAGTCGAAAAACAAGTTCTTCTGAATCCCGTTGTAAGCTTTGTGAAAGAAGGTTTTGTTAAATGCCAGTTCTCGAAAATGAAACGCACTCCCAAGTTTTTCCAGAAAAGCTGGGAATCGAGACGGTGGGAAGATCGATTCCTCTTACTGCACCTGTTGACTTTAAAGTACCCAGAAGAGGTTGAAAGGGCAAGATGTCGAAGTCGTCTTTCTCTTCCGTGGTCAGTTTAGCCTTACTGCTCATTGCGAATGCGTAGGACTTTATTTTTGATTTGCCCTCGTCTATTGCTCCTATTGTTAGAGCTCCTTCAAGGCGTAGGTAACTGCCCCGAAAAAAGCTTGGGTCTGTTCCATTCCTTGGTGATATCGCGCTAAGTTGTTCCTGTCCTTCTTGTTTGAAAAGCATCAATACCGTTTCCTGGAATATAATGGGTGAGTAATCACTTAGGACCGCAAGCTGGAAGCCATGAAAAACTACTATCAAACCGGCAAGGAGCACGAAACGTCAAACGGTCGACTGACGGAGTATAAAAGAGAAAATAGAATGAAAAGAAAATGAGGATGAATTCAACCAATTCAAGCAGAGTCGTGAGGAATCGGTGATCAAGTGAAGTGAATGTGCTGACCTGAAGTCGGTCAGCCAATGTAGAATGAAAGCGTTTACCCACTTTTCCAATTAGTAACTTCCCAATTCTCTGCCCAAACCCTATCCCCACGTCATGGGAACAAGGCATAATTGTAAAGCGCCGATTGATGAGGATTATGTCTATATCTAAGGTTGCTCATGCCACATGATCCAGGGACAAGCATGGGGTTCGATTTTTGTCAAAAATTTACGTCTCGCAGAAGCGAGCGGGTTTAAGCGGCACCGCGCGAAGGAAGGCATATCGCCACCCTCTAAAATGCTAGTAATACACTTCAAAAAAGAAAAGACGATTGTTCTAATTTGGGAGCAGCTTTTGTGAAATTACATGGTTAGATGTTTTTGTTTTGTCCAGTTCGAATAGAACGAACTTTGTATTCTGAACCTTCTCTGGTTTCTAACGCATTGCTTCAAGTTGCTACTCCAGCTAAACATTTTTATTTAACTCAATAATTGAAGTGAACCTCTCTTGAAATGGAAAAGTACATCGTAAAAATGTCGACATTCATGGACATTCGTACGTGGATCAATGTTTCGGATACCAGGTGAAAACAAGGGAGTGTGCTTAGCTGCTCATTGGTGTCTGTTATTAGAACTTCATATTCAGCCTCATAGGCTTCTGTGAACGAACAAATTGAAGTGCACTTGAGCAGCACTTTTGTTATGAACACTTAGCCACTATAGTGAAAGTGTCTCGCTCCGCGTGACTTCAGTGGTACATTTTGGTTGACAGAGGTAGACAGCATTTTTCAGTGCCATTCGCCAACCTCTAAGGAAAGGCTAGCGATTGATACTGGTTTTGCTATAATTCGCTCTGCATAAATAGCAAGGTAGCGAATGATAGCCAGCAGAGCCAAAGCTTTAACTCTGGAGTACGCTTAGTATTTCTCGTCTGAATAAATATTGAAAGGAAATTGAGTGCATCACTAGGGCGATAACCAAGGCCAGCGAGCCGAACCACACCACCGGCTCAGAGTGTATTATTGAGCATCGAGTCAATGTGTTCACTTCGAACAGTGACCTCCATTTCAAAATTCCCTGAGCTCGCCGTCGACATCAAGAGATGCTGGTCTAGTCCGTTGGTGAACTCGAGCTGTGTCACCCGTTCCGGTGCCATATCTTACCGAAGTAGTCATTATTAGTTTTGAATCCTACGAGCAGAAGCGCCGCTACAATGGTGAAGAATTTGTGGTGCGCTCTCAATAGCTGGACATGGCCATATCGAGTCTTGTCCAGCTATTGAGAGCGCACCACAAAGTTCATCTTAAGTGCAACACTCTGTATGTCCTATCCTGTCACGAGGATTTTGTAAAACAGTATCGACGCCTGAACAGGAATTCTATAAAGAGGCTAAGTTAGCCAATGTTCTTATGAGGTGAAATCTTTTCCGCCGCCCGTTGCTCTGAAACAAGCGGCCAGAGATCCTTTAACAAGACAGTCCTAAGATGCTCTAAAGAAGGAGATCGGTTAATATAATGGTACCTTTCGAAACTTAAATCCACAACGTCATTTTATTCCTAATCCGACCTTCCCTAAAACATGAACAATCACTCTAAAAGTAAGAATTGTTAGCGTGGAGAAGTTTTTCGCACAGTTTATCGCTTGTGGTTGGAAGTAAAAAATCGTAATTGCTGCATCGAAAAAAGCCCTGCGGAACAGGTTCCACCAAGAAACTGCTTCTTTCTTCTTCACGTGGAGGTAGTCTCAAAACAGCTACCGAATGACCTCATCTTATCCAACATTCACTGAGAAACTCAAAAAAACATGTAAGACAATTGTGCATCTCACAAGCAGTACACATATCCTACCGCGAATGCCAAAAAATGGACGGAGCGAAACCTATGTCGTTTAATTGCTGTAAAGCCTATCTACAGGCCAACACATCAAGAGATTTTGGAAAGCAGTACCTCATTAGTAAACGACCTCGGTTAGTGTGAGTAGTGAGAGAAGAGAAGCTGTAATTGCATACCCAAAGGATATTGTTCGCGAGACAGGTCAGGTCAGTACAAGCCTGCACTCTGAAGATAAATGAGATTTGAGTAGATCGGAGTAATTTTGAAAATGCTGCAAATATGTGTTTTCTAATTGAGAGGAACTGTTGTTTAAGGTTCGTGCAGAAGTCGCTTTCGAATGTCATTGTCGGATTTGAAGGAAACTGCTTTTTTGAAGGATTGCAGCTGGTAGACGTGACCAGCTAACTCCATCATTTCCGCTGGGGAGTATCTCTGTATATTTATTTATTTATTTATTTATTTATTCAAGCACATAATTGTGCGCTCCATACCAAGCGGTAACCACAATGTTAGAACACAACAACATTAATAATAGCAAACTATTAACCAAGCTGTACATACGGAACAAAATCATTAATAAAACTCTAAAAAAAACGAAAAAGAAAGCACGGATTGCGATTTGGATTTTTTTTAGGATAGCAGCAATTGTCATATTCAGTTGTCATTGATTTACGACCACTGTTTGTTTGATTCGCCAAGAGTAGCCCTTCTTTGTTTTAATATAATAAAAGAATTTTTCTATAAGAGTTTTCAAAAACATAAACATAAACATAAAAGGTCAAAACAGAAAGCATCCGTAAAGACATCTTGGCCATAAATGCGTTAGGACCACGACCTTCTACACGCACGATTTCGGGGCGGGCCCTGTATCTCAAGGGCCTCTTTAAACTGAAACGCACCCCGGGGCGATGGCCTGGAAGGGAGGCACGCATGTAGAGTACACATGTCGATACGGAATAGAACAATTTAAAAATTAAAAAACATGTCGATATAGAAGATAAAAAGATTAAAATATGTAGAAAGATAAAAGATTAAATTATAATAATAATCAGAAGCTACTAATAGGCAACCCAAACACAAACTTCATAAATCAGAAATCAGAAGCTGCTCCTAGGCAATCCAAACACAACTGTGAAGAAGTAGAAAGAGTCAAGAAGATAACCAAACAATGCAGAAAACTAGGAGCTTGTTAAAAACAAAACTAACTCTGAAAATACTAACCAATAAATTGGTAAATGGAAGGAAAACAGTTCTGATAATGAGCGGATAACAAGAACGAATAAGCCACACAAAAGAAAACACTGGTGGAGGGCAGAAAACAGATTAGGCAAAAAATGCGGTGTGTGGACGAATTTCTAGCATGGTCAATCATTCCAAACTCATTCAACACTTACTAAAAGTGAAAAACTGCTAACTAAGCACACTACTTGTGGACGGTCACCATGGGTAACCTCTCCTTCTACTGGTAGGATATTTGTAACAGCTCTTGAGGAAATTGGCGAAACTGGCGAACTCGTTGCTCTCTCTATGCATCAACAGCTGGAAAAAAACGATAATGATCACCTAAGTAGTAGTCCAAAAATAAGGTAAAAACAAGTTTAGCCTGCTTTGCTGCACAGAACACTCGCATTAGCCCCCAAAAGCTTTTTGCAACGAAGACTCCGCACTCTAGGTGACATCCTCGACCTGAAGCATGCCTAGAACATCGACCTTTTTCAGTTTGAGTCTGAATTCTTTAGAACTTCTGCATGACACAATGTCTAGGGGAAGTTAGTTTAACCACCTCGTTGTCCTCATGAAAAATGAATGAAACGCAAGTTTATTAAACTGATGGTTTAGTTTGCGGTGCTGTATTGCAATCCCTGCCGTTCTCCCACGACATGGCTTAAAAATCCAGTATTTACTGGCACTTAGCTTGATTTCCATCCGAATGATGCGAAAACAAAATGTCAAATCCTTCACAACTCTTCTATACTTGAGACTCTTCATACCAAGTATTTGGAGGCGGTCTCTGTAAGAAGGAAGACTTTGTGGGTAATTTTCATTTGGGAAAGCTCTGTAGAATACGATTTTGGTGAATGCTTTCTGAACTTTTTCCAGAGACAGTATATATTTCTTAACACAAGGACTCCAGACTGTCGAAGAATACTCCAACTGAGGCAGGACGTGTGTGTTATACAGTCTAACCAATATCTTTGCATCATTGCATTGCACGCTTCTGAGAATGGTAAACAGCGATGCCATTGCTTTTCTTACAGTAGCTTCCAAATGCTTGTAGAATTTCAATGAAGTATCGATAACAACACAAAGATCTCTAACAATATCTTCCTGCCTTATTGTAATCTCATTGAAGCTGTAGGAGGGTGCTGGATAGGGTCCTAAATGGAGGTGTATTGTTTTTTCCAAGTTGACTGGAATCTTCCACTTACTAGACCACTTCATCATACTTCGTATAGAGAGTGAGATCTGTTCATGTATCAAATTTTGGTTTGAAGAGCTATAAGCACAGTAAATTCTTATATCGTCTGCGAAGATTTTTACCTCCAAACTTGGATGCACTCTCAGAATTTGTGGCAAATCAGCGGTATATACTGAGAAAAGCAGAGGTGAAAGGACTCCACCTTGAGGTACTCCACTAGAGCATAGATACCTATCCGAATAACTGTTCCCAATCTTTACCGTCATGTGTCGTTCATATAAATAGGATGATAACCATATCAAAAGCGGGTCGCAAATACCAAACCTAATAAGCTTTTGAAGTAGCAGCCTGTGGCATACTCTATCAAACGCTTTAGAAAGATCAAAATAGATAATATCAACCGACTTTCCATCATTCAGTGCTGTGTGCCAGTCATATAAAGAGCCACAAATCAGTGTTTTAGTAGAAGCTGCCGACGTAAAGCCGTGCTGTTCTTTTGGAATTATATGATGCTTTATAAACCAGTCACTCAATTTATCCCGCACTAATTTTTCCAAAACCTTTTCAGAAGTAAGGCATATGCTGATGGGTCTGAAGTCAGAAAGTAGATGTGCATCACTCTTTTTGGTAATAGGTGTAACTATGGAGTCTTTCCGAATCTTCGGCACTTTACCTACAGCTAAGGAGATGTTGAAAATCATAGCCAATGGATATTGCAAAGTGTTTGCACATTTCTGAAAAACCGCTTGAGGAATACCATCATATGTAGCTGACAAAGAAGATTTTAGCCTTTTTAATATGTGCAAAACCTCAGAAGGACGAACAACGGAAATCCCAGAGGATAGGTCCGACAAGCGGTAATCAAGCTGATGTTCAGTCATGCCACCTAAGTCGTTAACATGTGTTGCGTTGTCGAAAACACTGGCAAAGTATTTTCCAAGGGCATTTGCTTTATCTTGATCTGTGTGGAGAAAGCATCCAGCCTGGTCTTTTAGAACAGGGATTTCACTAGTTCCCTTTATCTTCGTTCTTAGGTAGCTGAATAGCGCTCTCTTGTTAGAAGCAAGCAAGCGACGTTCACGATAAGCGGTGTATCTCTTGATATGGCGGTTTATTTCTGAACATACCTTCTTGTACAATGGATGGACTAGTGGACGAGAAAGGCGTGAGAAAAGGCGACTTTTCTGCTCAAACAGGTTTCTCAGATAGGGCGGATACTGCTGTAATCCAACTCTTTGATACCGAAAAGGAACAACTTTTGCAAATAGCTGATACAGAACCAGGCAAAATCTATAATAGACACCATCGATGTCAGAATAACCACAAAACACCTTGCACCAATCAACACCTTCAAGGTAGCAGTTGAGCCTATTATAGTCTACTCTATTGTACATCGGTTCAGGTAGATACAGCGAATTATCCTGAACACCGCTTAGCTCGAAAAATATCATATTGTGATCGGAGTTTCCAAAAGGAGGAGCTATGCAAAGATTATAGATGATTGGGTTTGACGACAAAACTAAGTCAAGTATTGAATTATTTCTTGTAGGACTCGACACCATTTGCTTAAGTTGGCAGTTTGCGAAAGCTACTCTGAAGCTTTCATCTCTCGACGATTCGCCGCGATTTTTCAACCAATTTATAGTAAGGTTGAAATCGCCAAGCAGAATCACAGGAAGCGCAGCAGAGCATAATACGTAAATTGAGTCGATAAGTTTTGTGTCTTCCTCGACGGAGAACCCTGGCGGACGATACAATAAAATGAATCTAGTTGAACAAGGAGAACCTTTGGACCGTACATCAAAACAGATCAAATCTGAATAAAGCTGTTCACCAGTACCTGTAGGGTATATAAGCAATCCATGCTTAACCAAGCAACATACACCCACTCCTTTGTGGCCACTCCGATCAGACCTTACAACATTATAGGGGTGCCCTCCTACCAACTCTGAATTCAATATTTTTGAATTTAACCATGTCTCAGTTATGAATACGATATCAGGATTTCGTATGGCCAGGAAGGAATGCAGCAAGTGTAGTTTGCTGGTAATGCTCCTGGCATTGAACAGAGTACAGAGGAGATTTGACGGATTTCCGCGCAACGCTAGTGGTTTCCCACAGAGAGCCTAGGAGAAAGGTCGCACGTCCGTCTAAGCTCTCCTTTGTAAACTACCCATTCTTTAGTAGACTTTCCTCTATTTAGCTCCCGAGCTTGTTGTCGAAGTTGGAAATCCCTTGTCCGCTCCTCTCTTGTCATACTTTTACGGACAAAAATATTTGTATGACCAGCAGGTCTTAGGAGACGGGCATTCGAAATGGCCTTCAGCCAATGGGATCTAGAAGGCAGAACTAACCAATTGATAGTAAGGTTGAAATGCCTTCTATTCATGTGGTTTTCCCTTCAGACAGTAAACTCTCACTGAGAATCGATAGATCGATAGAATCGATCGATAATAGTTCCCTGTCGATTTGTATTGTATCTTTGCTGCCAATAGCTTTTGATTTCTACTGGGGAGCATAAACTTTAGTCAGAACTCGAATGAATCTATCGTTGATGGCTACTCCATCTTCAGGAAGGGACCTCATTGAGCCATTGTGCGGGCGGACCCATGGGAAGACATGCGGACAGGTTGGCGATCTAGCTCTTTTAGGTCTTAGATGGTTATGATGCTTGCATGAGTAAGGGGTTTCACTCACCGGACGAATCATGCCGGGTCAAATAGGTGTACTACCTAAGTAAGGTAGGTGCCCTGATTGGCTGGCGCGAGTTCGGTCGGTGCTCCGATTGGTTATGATTTGCATGAGCTAGCAGGCCTTCCCATATAGGCCACATTAATGGCAATTTTCCCTTTTTGGGTGAGTGTTATGGGTCCCACGAGGTGTGGATGTTGCATCGATCAAAATGCGTCGGTGGTGTAATGGCGTAGACCATTCTAACCAATCGGCTTTTGCCACTAGAGAATACCCCCATACGGTACACGGATTCAGGCCTGCACTCGACCTGAAGAACATCGAGCAGACCTGCCACCTTGTCTTCCAGGTCCCCTTGACGTCTCGACGGAGGCATGTCTTGAGGCTCCTCCTCAATACCTGCTACTACAATGCTTCGCATCCTACGATCTTCTTCGAAACCGTCCGCAATGGCCTGAGGAATTTTTGCATGCAGCGCCATCACCATTTTCTCAATAAGTGGATCGGTATTCCTCTCTATAATATAAGTTATAGTTTCACTTATTGAAAATTTACTGTAATCAGTCATTTCCTCCTCGATGTTAACCCCTGATACAGGCATGGATGTGCTTTTTGAGAGGCACGAAGAGAAGACTAAGCTTTTTTTGCTGGCATCTTCACGTACGCGGTTCACTAAGATCAAAATTTGACTGCCGTCAAGGCTGGTTTATTGATTATGGATTTGGGTGAACACCAAGGAAGAAAAGAAAAGAACCGACACAATCGTTTCAGATGGGAAGGGCAATAAAAAAAGAATTCAGGAGCAGCACTCGAATGAAGACGGAGCTCACAACAATACGAGAAGAATAGAATCTATTCTCAATGAAATCGGAAGTATTTAAAGGCAAAAATTGACAGAGATGTCAAAACGCAACCGGCCTGTAGCGGCGCTGCGTGAGAGAATGAGTCTAGTATATTATCATGTATCTAACCACATGTTCAGCTTCGATGCTGATATGCCACGTGGAGTACATGGATTTGCACGCGTGGAGTGGCCTCTGCAGGATGTGTCTCCTTGGAGGGTTGATACACTGCCAAATTCGTAGCTGATTACTAATTTTCTTTCATTATATCTAAAACTTATATTATTTGTAATCCACATCTCACAATCGAGAACTTGAGCAAAAATTAGCCCTCAAACAGAGATGATACGGTTTTATATATATATATATATATATACCATTTTCAGGTCGAATTGGACACTTTCACTTTAAATTGGACACTCTTCTAAACTCGCCTAAGACTTTTTAAATCAAAGAGAGCTTTCCTAATTGCAACAACCTTTATACAGGTTGAACTACAGAATCAATAAAATGGTTAGAAAAATTTTTGTTCAAAGAAAATTTAGAATAACTTTTTTTCTAAAGTTCGTACCTGCCCACCTTCCTAACATCGCTGCCTTTTTGGGTAAACTTCGAAACTCAGTCCCGGAAGGTAGCTCTGTGATGGAGTCATTTGATGTCACGCCACTGTGCACGAATGTCTCCAATGACAATGCTATGCAGGCTGTCTATGAAATTATCGTGGAACATCAGGACCAGGTTGCATTTTTTGGACTAAGTGTGACTCAGGTAATGACACTTATAAATGAGTGCCTTCAGTGTAACATCTTCAAATGGTCCAATGAGTACTACAGGCAGGTCAGAGGGTTGGCCATGGGTCAGCGTCTGGCTCCTGTGTTAGCCATATCTTTTGTGTTTAAAATGGACAGACCTGTTCTGGAACGCAGACCCTTGTTGTATTGTCGGTATATTATGATTGCTTTATTGTATGTCCCAGGCAAACCGAAATGGACACCTGTTTCGGGTTGCTCAATCATCAAGCGGAGCACATTATGCTCACATGGGAGTAGCCGACAAACCACTGATTGGCCTTACTGACGCTGAAGTCCGTCTCTCCCAGAGCACCTTCCAAACTAGGTGGTATCGGAAACCTAGCAACAAGAACATCATAGTGCACTTCCGTTGTGCACACCCTCGCACTACTAAAAGGGCCATTGTTCAGAACATGTTCCGCACAGCTGCGTTAGTGTCTTCCGATGACGACTTGAAGTCTTCATTGCTGAAAATGCTTCTCGCATTGCGTTGTCAAATGGGTATGTGCCTGACAACACGCCGAAGATATGTCGTTGACCGTCAGCAGCTCGAACACGTAGCGCTCAAGAACGCAACAAGGTTCCTTTTACAGTGCCCTTTATAACGGGTTCGCAAGGCCGAGCTAGACGACCTCGTAAGGGTCGTTGGGATACCCCTTAAGGCGCAGCTTGTTAGAAACCGCCTCTATGACAGCGCGTGTACTACCCCCTCCTGCATGGTCTGCTCGTACGCAGGCTCAAGCGTGGGGTGCGATTTCTGCCAAAAATTTACGACCCCCCACCAGGAGGGTCTTGGTACGACCCCTCCCCCCCCCCTTCGAAAGAATAGATGGATTTTAATGTTAAGTTGCTTTTTATGTTGCAAACAGTTTTAGAAAATGTGATAGAAAGGAAAATAATTATTAATATTCAATTGATAAGGTTCTAAAGCAAATAAATCGATTAACTGAAGATTTTTTAGGTATGGCAGCGATATTGCGACACCCTGAGCATCGCATCTTCTACGGAAAGAAGACGCCATTTGGATTTAAAACTATATTTAATAAAAATTCAAATAGTTGTTGTATTAGTTGTTGTATATAGATCTTTCCAAAGTTAACTTTCAATTTGTAGCAGGAAAAAAATCAGGCCTCTCCAAAGCAACCTTTCAACCGATCAGGTGGAGTGATTTTCCTGGAATTTTTCTTGGAATTTTTCAAAAGCAAAATGTTTCCTGAACAAGGCTACTACTGGTACTGAAACTAGAGTTCACAACAGCACAGATATTATTTAGCGCTTGTTCAAAAAATCAAGCCTTACTTATGCGGTCTTCCTTGCGATCAGGTGAGGTCATGCTCATTTTTTTCAGAAATAAAGATTTTCCTACCTAAACGGAACGATCTCTAGAGCTGAAATGTAGCTTCACAAAAGCTTAATCTTTGACTGATACATAATAACAAATTCAGCTTATCTGGAGCTATTTTCGATGTGATCAAGAAGGATCGAGTTCTGGTCGATCGCTAGATTTGACTGAAAGGTGTTACACTTGTTCTTTGTTTAACCGATCGTAGCTCGTTCAGTTTTGAGAATTATGCAAATGCGGGTGGCACTCAAAATACTATAAGAAATTCTCTTTGTTATGAGCCTAAAATCACCTTTCAAAAAAGGCATCTTCATACGCGACCGGGGGATGCGATTTTGCTCGAAAAAAATTGGAGTGATTTCACAAAAACGACCATAACTCGATCACCTTTGAGAGATTGGCGAATGCGGGCGGCATTCAGAAAACTAGAAGAAATGCTCTATCTTACAAGTGCAAAATCGAATTTTGAAAAAATGATCTTCATGCGCGGCCAGGGGATGCAATTTTTCGTCGATTTTTGCGAAAATACTTGCCAAAAATCGCACCCCCCCCCAACCGCGCATGAACATGCCTTTTTTGAAAAAAGATTTTGCAGTCATGGGAAAGAAAAATTCTTCTAGTTTTCTGAATGCCGCCCGCATGTGCACATCTCTCAAAAATAAGTGAGTTGTGATCGTTTAAGTGCCGGCCACTTCGTAAGACATCTCCCTCCTGCGAGGCCGCAGATTGCGGATACCCGCACGTAAACGACCATAACTCGCTTACCTTTGAGAGCTGTGCAAATGCGGGCGGCATTCGGAAAACAAGAAGAAATTCTCTATCTTACAAGTGCAAAATCGAATTTTGAAAAAATGATCTTCATGCGCGGCCAGGAGGGTGCGATTTCTCGGCGATTTTTGCCAAAAATCGAAGAGAAATCGCACCCCCCTGGCCGCGCATGAAGACCCTTTTTTTGAAAGACGATTTTGCCATCATCAAAAAAAGCATTTTCTCTAGTTTTCCGAATGCCACCCGCATTTGCATAATTCTCAAAACTCAACGAGCTATGATCGGTTGAACAAAGTACATGTGTAGCACCTTGCAATCACATCGACGAGCAATCGACCAGTGATCCATCCTTCTTGATCACATCGAAAATAGCTCCAGATAAGCTGAATTTTTTATTATGTATCTGTCAAAGATTGAGCTTTTGTGAAGCTACATTTCAGCTCTAGAGATCGTTCCGTTTAGGTAGAAAAATCTTTATTTCTGAAAAAAATTGAGCATGACCTCACCTGATCGCAAGGAAGACCGCATAAGTAAGGCTTGATTTTTCGAACAAGCGCTAAATAATACCTGTGCTGTTGTGAACTCTAGTTTCAGTACCAGTAGTAGCCTTGTTCAGGAAACATTTTGCTTTTGATAAATTCCAAGAAAAAATCCAGGAAAATCACTCCACCCGATCGGTTGAAAGGTTGCTTCGGAGAGGCCTGATTTTTTTCCTGCTACAAATTGAAGGCTAACTTTTGGAAAGATCTATATACAACAACTAATACAACAACTATTTAAATTTTTATTAAATATAGTTTTAAATCCAAATGGCGTCTTCTTTCCGTAGAAGATGCGATGCTCAGGGTGTCGCAATATCGCTGCCATACCTAAAAAATCTTCAGTTAATCGATTTGTTTGCTTTAGAACCTTATAAATTGAATATTAATAATTATTTTCCTTTCTATCACATTTTCTAAAACTGTTTGCAACATAAAAGGCAACTTAGCATTAAAATCCATCGATTCTTTCGAAGGGGGGGGGAGGGGTCGTACCAAGACCCTCCTGGTGGGGGGAGGGGTCGTAAATTTTTGGCAGAAATCGCACCCCACGCTTGAGCCTGACCCCGATCCAGACCATGGAGCATGCGAAGCGCTGGACGTAGAGGCGGTACGAAGAGAAAGGAAGAGAAAGGGACCCGGAAGAACGACACATTGGACGGATATTAACCTTCTAGGAGCAAATCAGGTTTTGTGCCTCAAGCAGTATAGAGGACAATCGACTTCGAGAAAAGCAACAGGAATAACTCGCCTCATTGAGAGATTACAGCGTCATCAAAAAGTGTCCGCTGAACATCAACGCAATTTTGACGAATTTGTAATAGCCGTAAGAAGTTTCGACAAAAGTCTGTCACCAGAAGTAATGGCAGCCACTGTGACGTCAACTGTTACAGCTTATACGATAGCAAAAGAGGGCCTGCCGTTTGCGAAGCAATTTCCTCTAACACTCATGGCAATGAAATGTGGAGCTGTATCTGCTACTGCACACTATGAAGCAACCACAGCGCAAAGAATAGTGAAGCAATTTGCAGTACATATGAAATACGACATGCTAAACTATATCATATCCAATGATCTACCATTTTCACTGCTGGCCGATGGAACCTCGAACGACGGAGTAAAGTGGATTGTGTTCCTGCTCCGAACAGTTTCGCCAGCGAATCGCCCTATCACCTTCCACTTTTTTCTCGTTGAGCTTGAAAGCGAGACTGCGGACGACATAGTGAAGGCTTTCGTTGGTGCCCTAAAAAAATATAATTCGTGGACTGGACCTTACGGTTTGTGGACAGAGCCTTACGACTTTGCAATGAGAAAACTTGTCGCTCTATCAAGCGACGGTGCGTCAGTTATGACAGGAAGCCTCAACGGCGTCCACGCTCAACTAAAACAACTAATTTCGATTTCCGAGAACAGCCCAAGAACCGACCTGCTTTTGTCAATCTGCTCCGCCCACAAACTAAACCTTGCAGTTGCATCTCTCTCCGGCTACCTAATAAAACTGGCACAGGCCGCCATAATGGAAATGCACCATCTATTCGGCTCAAACTTAAGAACGAAAGGACGAGCATTCTACAACAAAGCTGCATACGACATGGGCTTCGACACCCTACATATGGACAAACTACATAAAGTGAGGTGGTCGGCGAGCCTTCAAAATTCACTTTTAAAAGTGCTCCGCATGTATCCTGTTTTGATAGAAGCTTTGAATAGAATGGCCGCTGACAACAGCATGGCTCAAAACATGCGCGAGAGAGCTGAAATTGCAGAATGGGTTCTCAAAGACGGTCGCACTTTTATCATTCTCCACCACGTAAATGCTGTGCTTTCTCATCTGACTACACTGTCCAAAGCTCTGCAAAATGAAGAAAGCCTTCTTGTTGATCACCTCACTCGATGGAGGCATCTGAATTTTCTACTAGAAAACGAACAGATTAAGCAGAACGTTCACAAAAGCCTTGTCCAAGAAAGAAAATTGCTAGAACATGACCCCCGTACCGGAAACTTCCGGAATGTCGAAGAGGATCATCTCCGACGATACTGCACATATGTCACTGGCAGTACTGATGCAGAATCCGTGGCCTTCCTTTCGGCCTATAACCCAGTGAAATTCGACGACTATAAACAGAAACAGGTGGAAAAGATGGAAACTCGGACACGCGAGGCCACCGAAGGAGCAAGAAGTGTCAAACTTTTCCGAAGCTTTGATCATCGTCAACGAGGAGCTGAACCTGATCTAGATATCGACCTCGCCTATCACATGGAAGACGCACCCGATTTTGACGTCAAACAGCTTGAAAGCCTAACTCTCGGAAAACTCTACGCCAATGGAATGAAGGCTTAAACCGCAGAAGACCACATAGACGCATTCTACGATGAAGTAAAAAATGCTCTGAACCTATATATGACTCCCGGTAAGCGACAGTCTGAGCCAGCAGCAGACTTTTCGTACGCTTTGGATCGTCACATCATTTTGGACATAATTGAGTGCCAAGGTGATTTCAATCATTTCCTCACATGTATGCCAAAAGACACAAGTCCCGAAACCAAAGGATATCCTGCGTACGTCGACAAAGACAACTTCGTACACTTATCTGATCGGAAGGAGTTGATTCTTCGCTCCACCAAATCTATCGAAAAGTACTGCGATTTGCCATCAGCAGAGGAAGACTTTCTACACTTACGATAACGTCGCCCGCAATGTCGAGCGTTTGTCGTCATGGCCGATAGACCTTCGCGAGGATGACAACAGCTTGAGAATCTACCAAACACTTCTCAATAATGCTGAAGAGCTTGAGCTTTGGGATTCCGTCGTTGAGGTATGAACGCTTTCCAAAAAGTAAACACTTCAGTAATTATCACATTCTTAGGCTATTAAATGCTTACTCGTCATACCTGCCAGCAATGCTGATCCTGAGCAAAGTTTTTCAACAGCCAATCGCCTTAGCAGAGGAGAGAGAAGCAACATTGGCACCGAAACTTTAGACTACCTTATGACGTAAGTTTTTGTGTTCACCATACCACAGCTTTCACACTGCATACTTCCCGTTTTTAATTCGAAGTGTTTTCAGAGTAGAACGCGATGGCCCAAGCGTTCTAACAGTTAAGCCTATGAAATTAGCACGTCAGTGGTTACATCCTCGTCCAATTCTCGGATTACCGAAGGGAAAACCGTCAACATTCGAACGTGACAGCAGCCTAATGAAACAAATCAAAGACTCGCTCGCAAAAGGTAGGTTCTGAGAAATCTATTTTATCTATTTCCCATCCAGATGTTATTTCTTAAATGTGATTTTTGCTTCTGATAACTGACGCACACAGGTAATTCACGTGCTCTCGTCGAACTTGATGTCAAGGAATATATGATTGTCAATGGTCTAAACAACAGAGAAGATAGCGACGAAATTCGACGCTCTCGAGAAGATCTTGAAGCTTCGAAGGCATCCATCTTTTCCAACGGAGTACTTCATGGTATTGAAGAAGATCCGACAGCGCATATATGATAACATTTACTCTGTCTGTTATTCGAAACGTCGCAAATAAATTCTTTTACTTTCCCAGTTGAGATCACTCAGTTACCATCTCTTTTCCGCGTTCAAACGACTTCTCCTGAAAGCAAAAACTATTAAGGAAGTAAAAATATTCAAGTGATGAACGTGCACTCAAATTCAAATTAAAGCTATAAAGCTACATCTCAGCTCTAGACATCGATTCCTTCAGGTAGAAAATATCTCATTTTTGAACAAATGAGCATGACCTCACCTTATCACAAGGAAGATTGCTTAGGAAAGACTTCATTTTTTTGAACAAGTACTAAATAAAAACTGTGCTATTGTTCACTCCAATTTCAGCTCCAGTGGTCGCCTTGTTCAGGAAACATTTGATTTTTGGTGAAGGATAGGAAAATCACTCCACCTGATCGGAGGAAAGGTTGTTTAGGAGAGGCCTAATGTTTTTCCTGCTACAAATTGAAGGTTAAATTTCGGTAAGATCCATATACAACAACTAATACAACAACTATTTAAATTTTTATTAAATATAGTTTTAAATCCAAATGGCGGCTTCTTTCCGTAGAACATGCGATGCCCAGGGTGTCGCAATATCGCCGCCATGCCTAAAAATCTTCATTTAATCGATTTATTTGCTTCAAACCTTAATAATTAAATATTATTAATTAGTTTTTTAATATTTACATAACTCTGCTTACAATGCTTGCGAAAGAATCATCCCTCCGAGAAATTTTTTTCTTCGGATCTATGTCGAAGTACGACCCCCCCCTCACCTTGAGCCAAAGTACGACCCCCCTGCGATTCTCGCACCCCACGCTTGAGCCTGCTCGTACGGTAGGGAAGGCGACTGTAGAGTCTCCGGAACGGTGTACCTCATAACTTGCAGTCAAAGCAACGAGGAATACATCGGTGAGACGGGTAGGCCTCTTTGGTTCAGAGTGAAGGAGCACGTGGATGGACTGGACAAGTGCAAAGTCTCCACGCCTTTGGGGGAACACAGACTGCGAAGTCACAGTGGCACAGTGGTTGGGATAGCGGTGACGATCCTAGCGCGTGAGTTTGATATCGCGACGCGCAAAACCTTGGAGGCGTTGTGGATTGCGTTCAAGAACCCCGCGATCAATAGGAGAGAGGAACGCGTGGCCGTAACCTAGGAGCTGGCCCCATTTGCCGACCTCTGTGGGCTTGACCCGGGAGGGCGCCAGCCGGAGGGCCGCTGAGGGGCTGACCCGAAGGGAGAGTTCATTCACCCAGTCGTTCTCCATCCGAGGGTGACGATCCAGCCTTTCGGCTGTTTCCATAAGGTCAGTCGGGTTGCCCTACTCCCTATTCGTTTTCATTCTCTCATTAATTTTTGAGACTCCTGTAGCTTGAAATGATCCTTGGACGAGTAATTTCTCAAACTCTTTTTGACTTTTCCAGGCTCTGAAGAAGGCGGTTGCGCCGAAACGTGGGCCGAATAAAGCTTCGATAACAATCTTGGCTCAACAGCTTCACGACATCCTACACTTAAAAACTTTTTTTTCCTTTAGCTGTCCGAATGAATGTAATGATTTTATAAAATTTTTATTTTTGGAGAAAAAATAACAATTTGTATTTTGTTTTAAAGCGCAGCAAAGCAGCAACCACAAAGTGCACTAAAAAACCGGATTGTGCCATGCACTAGAAAAGCTCGTCGCGATTTTTATTTAATTGATAGTGTAAATGCTGTTTACATGGAATTAATTACGAGGTATGCGCGTTCTTAACAATTGCACTTATTGCATTGTCTACAGTTTATTTGAGTAACGTCTTATGTAGTTTTTTTGTCTAGTTGAGACATGAAATGGAAAAGGAGAATACTGCTTGCGTAGATTTGTATTATATATGTTGATTATGTTTATATGTTGACTTATAATACCTGTAGAACATGGAACAATTACAATTGTGAAGTACGCGCATATGCCCACCTTGTTGTTTCATGTAAGCAGCATTTATACTATCAATCAATCAATCGTCATGGACGGGTGCATGGCGTAATCTCGTCTCTTAGCACTACAAATTTCCGGCTTCTGTTCTATAAAACATGCTATCAAGCATTATATTTTCACGAAGAACTAGAATTTTATAAAATTTCAGATAAAGTCTTCATTTCTTGGATAAGTGAATTAAAGGCTTAAAGAAAACACTGAAATTTTCCTCGAACAAAAAACTGTAGACAATGCAACAAGTACAATTGTTGAGAACGCGCATACCTCGTAATTCCATGTAAACAGCATTTACACTATCAATAAAATAAAAATCGCGAAGAGCTATTCGAGTGCATGGCGTAATCGGGTCTTTTAGTGCACTTTATGGTTGCTGCTTTGCTGCGCTTTAAAACATAATACAGGTTGTTATTTCTTCTCCAAAAGTAAAAAACTTATAAAATTATTGCACTCATTCGGGCAGCTAAAGTAAAAAAAAAAATCAAAAAACAGTTATTCTAAATTTTCCTTGAACAAAAACTTTTTCTATCCACTGTATTGAGTCTGTAGTTCAACCTTAATAAAGGTTATTGCAATTCGGAAGAGTTCTCTCTGATTTAAAAAGTCTTAGGCGAGCTTAGAAGAGTGTCCAATTTGACGTGATAAGTGTCCCATTTGACGTGAAAGGTGTCCAATTTGATTTGGAAAGTGTCCAATTTGATTTGAAAAGTGTCCAATTCGACCTGAAAATGGTACAATTAGCGAACATGGAAAAATCGGCAGTTGAGAATGAACGGAGTGCTGAACTTCGTTGCAAACTAGGCAAACTTAATATCAGAGATCGCCGTGGTGAGGCGAAACCTAAAATTTGCATGAAACACATTTTCGACAGCGTTTTAAAAATTTAGAAATTCACTGGGCAGGTCCATTTCTACCAGGGGCTTAATTAGGCGAGGTTCAGGAGCTATTATGGGCCAGGTCAAGACAATTGCAGGCTAAATTAGTTTTGGTCATCTCGAACTCAAAAATTCCAAAATCCTGCCAAGGTTTTTATGCCTTAGGGTAGATCATGTTGTTCTGATCACAACAATGTGCAATTCATTGGATATAATCGACATTGAAGGGACTTATGGCAAGGCGGCGGAAACGGCGGATTAATCGGCCGCCAACCGCGTTTTGGCGGATATTTACCGACGATACTGTACACATGTTATACATAAACATTTTCTACCACGAATGTCAAAAAAGGTGGCGATATCCGTTCCTCCTCGTGGTGCCACTGGAAACTGCTCGTTTGGTGAGCTAAGCTAAGCACAGACACTCGAATGCAGGCGACAGGCCCTTGTGACAGGCCGGCCTATGAAGACCCATGTCACATCACATGGTGTATGACAGTTCAAGTATTTCGAGGTAGTGCTACGGCGTCCGCGGGAGCCGACGCGCACTCACTAAGCCCGGCGAGTGTGAGAAGTATGCGAGGGTCCCTGATGCGAGGACGGCATCGGGGGGCAACTGAGCTAGTCCGAAAGTCCCGTAACGTAAGCAGGACCCGCGTGGCAACGCTGAATGTGGGTACGTTGAGGGGCCGCTCGTGCGAGTTGGTTGAAGCACTGGAGCGTAGAAGAGTTGATTTCTGTGCGGTGCAGGAGACGAGGTGGTCCTGCCGCAAGTCAAGGGACATAGGACGTGGCTTCAAGGCCGTTCTATGTGGAAGTGTCAGGACCACCAGTGGTGTCGGTGTAATCGTCTCCGAACGATTTCGTGACTCGATTGTAAGCGTCGAACGCTTTGACGATCGGTTAATGAAGATCGTTGTCGCCGCTAAGGAGCGACTCTATCACTTCTTCTCTGCGTATGCTCCGCAGACCGGCTGCTCAGAGCAAGCCAAGGATGAGTTTTGGAGCCTACTTGATGAGAAGACAGCAGAGATACCGTCGAAAGATGTCATCATAGCCGCTGGTGACCTTAATGGGCACGTAGGTGCTACGAAGGACGGTTACAGCTGTCATGGTGGTTTCGGGTACGGGTCACGTAACGCCGATGGTGAGCGTATTCTTGATTATGTGGAATCGCATAACCTCACCATAGTGAACACCGTCTTCCGAAAACGCGACTCTCACCTCATCTCATATTATAGTGGGAGCTCCAAGTCTCAGATAGAATTTGTGCTTGTTAAGGATCGTGACCGGAGTCTTGTCACAGACGCGAAGGTCGTGCCGTATGAGACGGTCGCCCCACAGCATCGACCGCTGATCTGTACTTTGAAGATCGCCCCTCCGAGGCTGAAGCAGGTCGAGCGATGCGGTGCACCAAGAATAAAGTGGTGGCGAATGAGAGAGAAGGAAGCAGCTGTGATTTCTCGCGTGCGGTTACCGACAGTCACGACTGTCGGCGAAACTTGGAAGAAGGCGACCGACGCGATTCGTCAAGCTGCACAGTCAGAACTTGGCATTACGAAGCCTGGGCGACGGAAGGTCAACAAGCAGACATGGCTGTGGACAAACGACGTGAAAGCAAAAGTGCGAGAGAAGAAGTCGCTCTATCACGTGTTTCTCGGCGAAAAGACAGCCGATAACTGTCGGAAGTACCAAGAAGCGAGGAAAGCTGCAAAGAAAGCCGTGGCTGTTGCGAAAGCCACTCATTGTGGAGATGTAAACGAGAAGCTCGAGTCTCGCGATGGTGAGCGGTATCTGTACCGGCTTGCTAAGAATCGCCATCGGCAGACCGAGGACATTGAAAAGTTTTTCGGCATCAATGATGAGAATGGCCGCCTTCTTATGGACCGCAAGAAAGCATTGAAGCGATGGCGCGATTACTTTGAGGAAATCTCTACGGTAGAATTTCCTCATCCAGCCATCCCTTCAACGGCTCCAACCCACGGCCCCGTTCAAATGATCACCGTGGAGGAGATTGAAGCGGCTTTGAAGAAGATGAGGCCAGGCAAAGCGACCGGGCCCGACGACGTGGCGGCTGACCTGTGGAAGTCAAAGTTTTGGTATCCTGCTGAGTGGTTGGCGAAGTTCTTTAATCAGGTTGTAGCAGAGAAGAAAGTACCTGACTGTTGGAGCCAAAGTACGACGATTCCCATTTGGAAGAAGAAGGGCAGTCCTGCAGACTGCTCCAACTACCGTCCGATTCGCTTGCTCTCACACAGCATGAAGATCTTTGAGCGAATTGTCGACGGACGAATTCGTGACATCGTCCAGCTTTCCAGCAATCAGTGCGGCTTCGTGGCTGGCTGTGGCACTGTTGATGCCATACACGCCGCCCGCCTCCTGATAGAAAAGCACCGCGAGAAACAGAAGCCAGTGCATATCGCCTTCCTCGACTTGGAGAAGGCCTTTGACCGCGTACCGCGTGAAGTGATATGGTACGCCCTGCGACGACATGGAGTTCCTGAAGAGCTCATAGAGTGGGTGCGAATCCTCTACTCTTGCCCAAAGAGTAGAGTTCAAGCTGCAGCCGGAACCTCGATGGAGTTCAACATCTCTGTCGGGGTACACCAGGGTTCTGCGCTTTCCCCACTCCTTTTTGTTGTCGTGATGGACGCCATTACACGAGATCTTCAGAAGCCTGTCCCCTGGACACTGCTTTATGCTGATGACGTAATGCTCGCTTGCGAAGATAAAGATGAACTGGAGCGAGAGGTGCAAGCTTGGTGTGATCGCTTGGAGCGATTTGGACTCAGATTGAACGTGAAGAAGACCGAATATCTAACGACAGACGTTACTGAGTCCAGCTCCATCAAGGTTAGCGGCATCGAGCTCCCACGCACTTCGGTTTTTAAGTACTTGGGATCAGCAGTAGCATCTGATGGCAATCTGATGACTGAAGTGAACTCACGCGTGAGTGCAGCTTGGTCCAAGTGGCGCTCGTTGACTGGCGTGCTCTGCGATAGGAAGATACCAGAGCGCTTGAAGTCAAAAATATATAGAACAGTTGTCCGGCCGGTAGCGATGTACGGTGCTGAATGTTGGCCTGCGACCAAGGAGGTTGAAACGCGCCTCAGCATCATGGAGACGAAGATGCTGCGCTGGACGGCTGGAGTCACGCGCATGGACCGCATCCGAAACGAAGCTATTCGGCAGAAGTTCGGTGTCGCGCCGATAGCGGACAAGATGCGCGAAGCTCGCTTACGATGGTACGGCCACGTTCTGCGTGGAAAGGAAGATAGCGTCCGCAATATAGGCCTTAAGTTCGAGGTGGTAGGAAAGCGGCCTAGAGGGCGTCCCAAGCAGCGCTGGTCTGACACGTTACATATGGACTTGAAGGTTGCTGGTGTCCACCCTGATCTAGCGCTGGATCGGGAGAGGTGGCGTCATGACACCAGAATAGCGGACCCCGCTACTAAGCGGGACAGACGCTGAAGAAGAAGAAGAAGGAGAAGAAGAAGAATGTCAAAAAAATCGAACAGAGCGAAATCAATATCGTTTAATTTTTGTAAAGCCTATCTACTGGCCAACATATATCTACTAGCCCTTGAAGTAAAATTTTCACCTCAAATGGTAACCCTTGTTTAGGCCCATGGTATAGGTATGTGTTTAGGCCTATACCGACCGCCTTCTGCAGATACCGACCGGATTGTAACTATCACTAGATACTCAAGTCACGAGATTGTACACTTATTTCATCCAAACCTCCTTTATTGGGGTGATTTGGTGTGCTGATTGGTCATGAATCTGGCGTCCGTTTCTGGTCTGATTTACGCTCGAATCTCCTATAAATATGTTACCATTCCATACTACTGTTCGACAAATAAAGTGACAGTTATCTCTGGCCATTTGCCCAAAAAATGTGTTTAAAATGAGAATAAAGGGCCATATCAGAGGTAATACACGATTTTCAAAGAAACTTGGATACTATGGAATTGAACCCTGAATTCACTGGTGTTAAGCGAGAATAATTCCACGGCATCGCAGGTATCCTCTGATTTTTGGGAAACCCTTTAGGAGGGAAATCTACCCATCTATAGAAGTGCGAGGAATGTCTCCCAACTGTTCATAACAGAGGTGCACATAGAATCCTGTACGTTAAATTTTTTAGCAAAACTAATTAACGAAAAATTTTCGCTAGATTTTCTGTCGCTAAATTTCGCTAAAAATGCCATCAGCTGCAAACCATTATTTGAGTGAAAAAATCAAGGAAAACTCTATACCTTCGAACTTCAAGAGGTCCAGAGCTGAAGTTCAGGGAATGAAGTGTAACACTGTAATGTAAAACAAACAATTCAAAATTAACACAGAAAAATAGACAAGCCTTCAGCAGCAAGTTATCTACAGAGTGTGGAGTAAGAACAGGAATGGTATCATCATTCAAGATGATCGCCGACAACGCATCTTGAAATGTGTGGTCAGGCAGGAGTTGGAGTTCCCCCTAGTTCTTTGCGAAACCGTTTTGTGTGACTGTTCTGCGAGCAGGTAGAATCTCGATGCGAGCACCAGCACATTAAGCATAGAAATAATTAATAAAATACAATTATTAGGTTGTCCTGAAATTCTCAGCGTTTGAGTGCTTCACTTTGAGCTACACTTGAACCTATCAGATTTAGTGAAATAAGCACTGTTCGAATCAGCACACATTTGCCAACAGGCCACCAGCCGAGTTTTTCCATCTGCGAAAAAAATTAGGTGGTCGAGATCCGACAGAATCCACGAAAGCTGTTCTGGCTTGGCTCTAATGGGTGAAGGTTTTACAGTACCGGAGGCGTCTTTTGAATAGACGCCGAAAAAACCGCACTTTTGCGGTTTTTGTGTCTTTTTGCTATAACTCGCCAAATGGTCATCCATTGAAAAACCAAGAGTACATTTGAGCTCGGGAAATCGAGCTCTATCGTTTGGTATATACGCTTTATATGATGGATCAAAAATGGCCAAATTGAAAATTTGCGGTCCATTGAGAAGGCCGGCCGCGGACGAGTTGTCGGCCACAAGGCGTCGGAAACATAGCGACATAGCTTAAGACTGGACAAAGTTACAGCGGTGCGAAAATGCAGGCGAACCTTGTGACACGATTTTTTCCGAGTTCAGTCGACTACTACGGGAAGAAGAGACGAGCTAATGGCATCCAAATGCACGGGCGGACACAAGACTGAAAGCACTTTACGACGACATGCTCGTAGCTGCGGCGAGAACTGTTATCTGGGAGAGTAAGAGCACAGAGGACATAGACCGTTGTTGTGCTAAATTGCACGCGCGGGCGTGTTCGGAGCGCGATAACTCTGTCAGTTTCCAATCTTTCTGGCTGGAACGTGTACGTTTCGCAGGCAGTAATACGCTCTCGTGAAGCGCAAAAGGACAGCAATTTATCTTACGAATTGGCAAGGTTACGACGATCCGAAAATGCAGATTGGGCATGTGTGACACGATTTTTTTCAGATTTCGGTCGACCGCTGCGGGTAAATGAGGCCAGCTAACGGCATGCAAACTCGCGGACGAGCAAAGCACCAAAGGCGCTTTACGATGATCTGCTCTTAACTCTCCAGCTGCCTAAACTGCCTTAGCCCCATCTGCCATTTTAGAGCGGCGGACGGCAGCGGTGAAGCTTCTTCCGCCTTTACTCGCTAATATTTGAGCTTTCGACAATCTCAGCGGTAAAGTTTGGTTCGGCTCGAGGAGCCCTAAGAAATGGGCTCAAGCTCGACCAATTCTGGGATTATCGACTTTTTGACAATATCGCATCAAACGCGAGGCGGCTCAAGGCCGCGGCAGAAGGACATTGACGTCATCGAAAAACGATATTTTTGAACCGGGCCAAATTTCCTCGTCCAAAATCATCTGAGAGTTATTTGGAGCGCTGACTACGAATCCGACGTCTGTTCTTGAAAATTCCACCGATTTCGATAGGTTTCGGATTTTCTTCTGGATAACTGAGGATCGGGTCAGGAACACCGATTTTGCTCAAACTTAGTCAAAGAGCAGGGGTTATTCAGAGTGCCGAATATGATGCCAAAGTCCACTTGGCCGATTATGGCAGGAGACAACCCATACCGATAACTGAGGGTGGTCAGTGATCCTGACCCTACCAACCTCAAATGGCTGTAACATGTCAAAATCGTTGGAATTCTAAAAACGAACGTCGGATTCGTAATCAGCGCCCCAAATAATCCCTTAACGATTTTGGACGTGGAAATCTGGCCAGGTTCGAAAATTTCGATTATCGATGACTTCATCGTCCGGGAAGGCTCGGCGAAGAGCGCCCTCGTCGTCGAGGAAAAGTGTCAAAGATTCAATTTTCTCGGAATTAGGCGATATTAGCACCGTTCGATAGAGTTTTTCGAGTTGAACAGAAGGATACCATCCCGTGAGTCAAAAACTCAAATTTGGGCGATAAGGGCGGACGAAACTTCACCGCTGCCCTCCGCAGTTCTAAAATGGCAGGTGGGACAGAGGCAGGTTAGGCCGATCGAGAGTTATGGGCACTTCATCGCAAAGTGCCTTAACTGATTTGCTAGCCTACGCATTCGTAGGCCGCTAGCTTATCGCGTGTTCCTACAGTGGTCGACTGAATTCGGAAAGGATCGTGTCACACAAGGTCTACCTGCATTTTCGCACCACAGTAACATTGTATAATCATAAGCTACGTTGCTGTGTTTTAGCACACCTACTGAACTTTCTACAGCTTACAAAATCCACGAGTTGCAGCCGGCAAGATTCAAACGTGACAGAGTTATTGCACTCAGAACATGCCCTCGCGTCCAATTTAGCACAACTGATGTTCTTCGCGTTCTTACTCGCCCAGATTACAGTTCATGCTGCTCCCGTAATATTATTCAATTCAACACCAAAAGCTCTTTCGAATGGTATCAGACTTGGCCCGGTTCAAAAATATCGTTTTTCGATGACGTCATTGTCCCTCTGCCGCGGCCTTGAGGCCGTCTTCGATGAGAAACTATCAAAAAATCGATGTTTTCAAAATAGGTAGAAATTAACACCTTTCGATGGGGCTTTTTGAGCTGAACAGAATGGTACCCTAGCTGGGGCTCGAAAACTCGAACATGGGCGAGTAAGGGCGGAAGAAGCTTCACCGCTGCCGTCCGCCGCTCTAAAATGGCAGATGGGGCTAAGGCAGTTTAGGCAGCTGGAGAGTTAAGAGCAGATCATCGTAAAGCGCCTTTGGTGCTTTGCTCGTCCGCGAGTTTGCATGCCGTTAGCTGGCCTCATTTACCCGCAGCGGTCGACCGAAATCTGAAAAAATCGTGTCACACATGCCCAATCTGCATTTTCGGATCGCCGTAACCTTGCCAATTCGTAAGATAAATTGCTGTCCTTTTGCGCTTCACTAGAGCATATTACTGCCTGCGAAACGTACACGTTCCAGCCAGAAAGATTGGAAACTGACAGAGTTATCGCGCTACGAACACGCCCGCGCGTGCAATTTAGCACAACAACGGTCTATGTCCTCTGTGCTCTTACTCTCCCAGATAACAGTTCTCGCCGCAGCTACGAGCATGTCGTCGTAAAGTGCTTTCAGTATTGTGTCCGCCCGTGCATTTGGATGCCATTAGCTCGTCTCTTCTTCCCGTAGTAGTCGACTGAACTCGGAAAAAATCGTGTCACACAAGGTTTGCCTGCATTTTCGCACCGCTGTAACTTTGTCCAGTCTTAAGCTATGTCGCTATGTTTCAGCGCGCTCCTTGAACTTTCTACTGCCTACAAAATCCACAACTTGCAGCCGGAAAGACTCGAACTTGACAGAGTTATTGCGTTCAGAACACGCCCGCGGTGCAATTTGCGAGCCGTCGCGCCCAGTCGATTGATAGGTTCGATCCTATATACATTGTGCACAGCGCACTATACAGTTCACCGGAACAGATTACAACAATTCCTGAGTAGGGCGGCTGAGAATTTCTCATAAAACTCCTTAGATGCTCACTCTACACATTGTCCCCCCTCCTCGATTGATAGGTTCGATCCTTTATGCATTGTGCACGACGCACTCTCAGGGGATTCTTGGCATGACCAAACACTTTACGCCATGCTTGAGATGCTCTGAGAACATTCAGGTGCTGGAATATAAGCTTATCCAATAGCAAAAAGTCTGATTCAGTCATCTTTGACCATCCACTATATCATCGTGTAGACCTCGAAGAGACAAATCGAACGGTACAAACCGTTTCTTAAAAAACCTCAAATTGGAGGAATTGTGAGCATGCAACGGTTTTCGACGCCTTGTGGCCGACAACTCGTCCGCGGCCGGCCTTCTCAATGGAACGCAAGTTTTCAATTTTGACCATTTTTAATCCTTCATATAAAATGTATATACCAAACGATAGAGCTCGATCTCCTGAGCTCAAGTGTACTTTTGGTTTTTCAAATGAATGACCATTTGCGAGTTTTAGCAAAAAGACGCGTCCGGTACTGTACCAGCGAGAAAGTTCTGAAAGTGTTTGAAAAGGTGGCAGTCAGTTGGAGAGAGGTCTCGAGAATATGACGTCTGAGGCAGAATGATAACCCTTAATCCGTTCATTTTTCAAATAGCGATTTGTAGGGATGTTCGGAAATTTTTCTGGGAAAAGCGGAAGACGAAAGACGAAACGGAGACCCTCAAAAATAACCGGAAACCGGAATACGAAACGCGGAAACGGAAATGACACATATTCGGCATTTTTTCAAAAGTGCATCTGAAACGGCGTCGAAACGGTTTCTATTGCACATTTTCTTGTTCAGAACTTTGCGAGCAGCAGAATCTTCCACAGATTGATACTGATCCTCATCATAACATATCACTACGATGCATAAGTTCATAATATTGTTATGATAACCTTTTAGCTATGGCTAGAGCAACAAACGAAAACAAATTCGGGGTCTTATCTCTATATTTCTCACTACTTCAGCATGCACTCTTACCATATCTAGTTCCTGCGACGGGTTTTTCGCTAACGTTTTTGGCGCTGCTATTTTTTGAACTGTAGGCTTAATCGACCTAACCACTGGAGGTTACTTTCAGACCCGCATTAAAAAACCGAGTCGGGTGAAGTCTAAACTGGAGTAGCCACCTAGGTCATTTTCCAACCAGAAAAGAGATTCCTCTCAATATTTTTAAAAACCTGTGGCATCGTGGACAACATGGTGACTGCTCAAATTCCTGCATGCCCAACATCAGCATTTGCATAACAATCAATAGAACTAGTAGTGAAATTTCACTCAGGAATCTAACGATAAGATGATAACTGGATGACTGATCATGGTGGGTCAACCCTTCCACAGGAATTTCAGTATGTACCAGCCTAGAACCCCCACGCACAAGGCGACACTGATGGACAGTTCCTAGATGGCTTTCGAAGCAAGAGTTTTGTGTCAGAGTTGTCAGAATTCAATAAGTCACCATAGTCAATCAAAACTACAGCTCTTGGTAGATATTCGTGATGCTTCATTAAAAAATGAATCGCATAGATGGATGATTATCACACCTAACGAAATTAAATATTGAAAGATTAGACCTTTGATCAGGAACACTGATCAAGTTTTGGAGCAGACAACAGCATTGCACAACCTTCACTGAAGTATTGCACACTCCTTTGTTTCATTATGTTGCGCTATATGCTTACCAAGTTTTGGCAGATATTTGTAGCTAGTGGATCAAGAATTTTATGATCATTCAAATGTAGAGTGCATTTTTTTAGCATACAGTGCATACATAGCCTTTGTGGCAAATTACAGTACCGGACATGCCGCTGCATCCAACAAGCACAAGCGGCGCCAAAGATGAGAAGCGGCGCAAAAGGGCGCCGGAGAGCGCCGTTTTCCGCTCGCCACGCGTCGCGCCGGATGTAAATCGTTTAGGGCGCGGCGTCGTCAACTTCTGGACGTTAGGCTGATGGAAGGAGCCTGCCCATGCGCTTGGACCACCATGGCCTACTGTTTAGAGCTAACTGCCGGCATGGCGTGCTGTGAACAATGCATATAGGCCCAACAGAATCAATCGAGTAGGCGCGTCAACCTGTAGAGCGATGGAGAGCATGTACATAGAGTGAACGTTTAGAGAGTTTTATCAGAAATCTCTAGCCGCCCTACTCAGGCATTGCTCTAGGACTGTCCAGCTTGCATCTGGAGTGCGCCGTGAACAATGCATATGGAATCGAACCTATCAATCGAGTGGGCGCGACCACTCGCAAATTGCACGCGCGGGCGTGTTTGGAGCGCTATAATCCTGTCATTTGTGAACCCTTCCGGCAGCAGCTTGTGGATTTTGTTTCAGTAAAAAACTCTAGCAGTTCGCTAAAGCACAGCGATGTAGCCTAAGAAAGGACAGAGCTACGGTGACGCGAAAATGTAGGTCAGGCTTGTACAACTCATTTTTTTCGATTTCAGTCGATCAGTGCGGAAAGAGGCGATGGGTCTACAAATGCATGGGCTAACATATCACCTAAGGTACTTTACGAAGAAGCGCTCACAGCTCTCCAGCTGCCTAACTTGCCTTAGTTACAGCTGCCGTTTTAGAGCGGCGGACGGCAACAGTGAAGCTTGTTCAGCCCTTACTCCTTCCGTCCTTGAGTTTTCGGCACTCACAGTGACACCGTTCTGTTGAGCTCGATGAGCTTTATCGAACGGTGTCAATCTCGACCAATTTTGGAGATATCGATTTTTTGACAATTTAACATCGGGGGTGAGGATACTCCCGCGGGAGCATCCGCGGAACGTCCGCGGACCAATGGTGCACAGCGGAGGCGGGCGTGGCGAGGCGCGGCGATTGGCCAGGTGAGGAGTCTCGGCGCGATTCCCGCCCTTCCGCGGATGCTCCCGCGGGAGTGAGCGACGAGAACATGACCGTTGTTGTCCTAAATTGCACGCGCGGTCGTGTTTAGAGCGCGATAACTCTGCCTGTGTAAACCTTTCCGGTTGCAGCTTGTGGGTTTCGTAGTAGGTAAGAAGTTCTAGCAGCACGCCAAAGCATAGCGATGCAGCTTAAGAACTGACAAACTTACAGTGGTGCGAATATGCAGGTTGGGCTTGTGCGACGCATTTTTCTCCGATTTCAATCGACCACTGTGGTAAGACGAGACGAGCTAACGGCATGCAAATCCGTATTTTAGCATAGCATTGAAAGCGCTTCACATCGACGGGCTCACAGGTCCCCAGCTGCCTAAACTACCTAGTCCTATCAGCCATTTAGAGCGACGGACTGCAGCGGTGAGCGTTCTTCCGCCCTTACTCGCCCATATTTGAGTCTTATACGCTCGCGATGGTACTTTTGTGTTCAGCATGAAAAACGCTATCGAATGGTATCAATTTCGACCGATTGTGGAAACATCGATTTTTTGATAATTTCGCATCGAGATCGAGGCCACCCAGGCCGCGGCAGAGGGACTATGACGTCATCAAAAATCGATATTTTCGAACCGGGCCAAATTGGTTACCATTCGACGGAGCTTTTCATGCTGAATTGAACGTGTTGTTGAGTTTCGGAAAAACTGTAATCTGGGCGAGTAAGAGCGCAGGAAACTTCAACCGCTAAGTCTGCCACCCTGAAATGGCAGCTGGAACCAAGGCAATTTAATAAGCTAGGAAGTTGTGAGCATGTCGCCTGAAAGCATCTTCAGTGTTCTGCTAGTCTGCGCATTTGAAAGCCGTTAGCTCTCCGCGTCTTCCTGCAGGAGTCGACTGATATTGGAAAAAATCGTGCCGCACAAGGCTAACCTGCATTTTCGCAGCGCTGTAACTTTGTCCAATCACAAGCTATATTACTGTATTACTGTGTTTCAGCGCACTACTTCAACATTTTGCTGCCTACAAAATCCACAAGCTGCAACCGAGAAGGCTCACACTTTGCAGAGTTATCGCGCTCAGAACATGCCCAAGCGTGCAATTTAGCACAACAACGGTCGATATTCTCCTCGCTATTACTCGCCCAGACTACAGTTCGAAAATATCGATTTTCGATGACATCACCATCCCTCTGCCGCGGCCCGGGGCGGCCTCGCTCTCGATGCGAAATTATCAAAAAGTCGATATTTCCAAAATTTCTCAAGATTAACATCGTTCGATAGAGCTCATCGAGCTCAGCAGAAAGGTGTTATTGCGACTGCCGAAAACTCAAGGACGGAAGGAGTAAAGGCTGAACAAGCTTCACTGTTGCCGTCCGCCGCTCTAAAACGGCAGCTGTAACTAAGGCAAGTTAGGCAGCTGGGGAGCTGTGAGCCCGTCGATGTAAAGCGCTTTCAGTGCTGTGCTAAAACACGGATTTGCATGCCGTTAGCTCGTCTAGTCTTACCACAGTGGTCGATAGAAATCGGAGAAAATTGCGTACCACAAGCCTAACCTGCATATTCGCACCACTGTAAGTTTGTCAGTTCTTAACCTGCATAGCTATGCTTTGGCGTGCTGCTAGAACTTCTTACCTACTACAAAATTCACAAGCTGCGGTCGGAAGGATTGACACTTTACGGAGTTATCGCGCTCCAAACACGACCGCGCGTGCAATTCGGCACATCAACGATCGATGTTCTACGCGCCGTTACTCGCTCAGGTTACAGTTCTCGCCATTCACTGTTCGCCGCTCTAAAACGGCAGCTGTAATTAAGGCAAGTTAGGCAGCTGGAGAGCTGTGAGCGCTTCTTCGTAAAGTACCTCAGGTGATGTGTTAGCCCATGCATTTGTAGACCGTTAGCTCATCGCCTCTTTCGCAGTGATCGACTGAAATCGAAAAAATTGGGTTGTACAGGCCTGACTTGCATTTTCGCACCACCGTTACTCTGTCCGTTCTTAGGCTTCATCGCTGTGCTTTAGCGAACTGTTAGAGCTTCTTATTTGCTACAAAATCCACAAGCTGCAGCCGGAAGGGTTCACACTTGACAGAGTTATCGCGTTCCCAACACGCCCGCGCGTGCAATTTGCGAGCGGTCGCGCCCACTCGATTGATAGGTTCGATTCTATATGCATTGTTCACGGCGCACTCCAGATGCAAGCTGGACAGTCCTAGAGCAATGCCTGAGTAGGGCGGATAGGGATTCTGATAAAACTCCCTAAACGCTCATTCTACTAGCTGTCGCGCCCACTTGATTGATAGGTTCGATTCTATATGCATTGTTCACGGCGCACTCCAGATGCAAGCTGAACAGTCCTAGAGCAATGCCTGAGTAGGGCGGCTAGGGATTTCTTATAAAACTTCCCATACGCTCTCTACAAGCTGTCGCTCGCTCTATAGTTGACGCGCCTTCTCGATTGATTCTGTTGGGCCTATATGCATTGCTCACAGCACGCCATACCGGCAGTTAGCTCCAGAGAGTAGGCCGAGCGCACGGGCAGGCTTCTTCCATCAGCCTAACGTCCATAAGGTGACGACGCTGCGCCCTAAACGATTTGCATCCGGCGCGACGCTTGGCGAGCTGTAAACGGCGCTATCCGGCGCCCTTTTGCGCCGCTTGTGCTTGTTGGACGCAGCGGCATGTCCAGTACTGTATTTTTGCCCTGCACCCCGCCGTTGCCATTTTTGAGTGCTTTTTTTTGGTAGTCTAACAAATTCAAGAATATTAATACTAGATTGTCAAACAGTATTTCTCTCGCAATTATGTGAAGGAGAACTCTTTTTAATTGATGAGCTGATTGTGTTCAGGTGGCGATGTCCGTTCCTCCACGTGGTGCCACTGGAAACTGCTCGCTTTGTGAGCTAAGCTAAGCACGGACACTCGAATGCAGGCGACAGGCCCTTGTGACAGGCCGGCCTACGAAGACCCATGTCACATCACATGGTGTATGAATAGTCATGTTTTTCGAGATTGTGCTACGGCGTCCGCGGGAGCCGACGCGCACTCGCAGAGCCCGGCGAGTGTGGAAAGTATGCGAGGGTCCTTGATGCGAGGACGGCATCGAGGGGCAACTGAGCTAGTCCGAAAGTCCCGTAACGTAGGCAGGACCCGCGTAGCAACGCTGAATGTGGGTACGTTAACGGGCCGCTCGTGCGAGTTGGTTGAAGCACTGGAGCGTAGAAGAGTTGATTTCTGTGCGGTGCAGGAGACGAGGTGGTCCTGCAGCAAGTCAAGGGACATAGGACGTGGCTTCAAGGCCGTTCTATGTGGAAGTCCCAGGACCACCAGTGGTGTCGGAATAATCGTCTCCGAACGATTTCGTGACTCGATTGTAAGCGTCGAACGCTATGACGATCGGTTGATGAAGATCGTTGTCGCCGCGAAGGAGCGACTCTATCACTTCTTCTCTGCGTATGCTCCGCAGAGTGGCTGCTCCGATCAAGCCAAGGAAGAGTTTTGGAGCCTGCTTGATGAGAAGACAGCAGAGGTACCGCCGAAAGATGTCATCATAGTCGCTGGTGACCTTAATGGGCACGTAGGTGCTGCGAAGGACGGGTACAGCTGTCATGGTGGTTTCGGATACGGGTCTCGTAACGCCGATGGTGAGCGCATTCTTGAGTATGCGGAATCGCATAATCTCACCATTGTGAACACCGTTTTCCGAAAACGCGACTCCCACCTCATCTCATACTATAGTGGGAGCTCCAAGTCTCAGATAGACTTTGTCCTTGTCAAGGATCGCGACCGAAGCATTGTCACAGACGCGAAGATCGTGCCGTATGAGACGGTCGCCCCACAGCATCGACCGCTAGTCTGCACCTTTAAGATCACCCCTCCGAGGATGCAGCAAGTTGAGCGATGCGGTGCTGCGAGAATCAAGTGGTGGCGAATGAAAGAGAAGGAAGCAGCTGTGATTTCCCGCGTACGGTTACCGACAGTCACGACTGTCGACGAAACTTGGAAGAGAGCAACCGACGCGATACGCCAAGCTGCAAGGTTGGAACTCGGCATAACGAAGCCTGGGCGACGCAAGGTCGATAAGCAGACATGGCTGTGGACGGACGATGTGAAGGCAAAGGTTAGAGAGAAGAAGTCGCTCTATCACGTGTTTCTCAGCGATAAAACAGCCGACAACTGGCAGAAGTATCAGAAGGCGAAGAAGGCTGCAAAGAAAGCCGTGGCTGTTGCGAAAGCCACTCATTATAGTGATGTCAACGAAAAGCTCGAGTCACGCGATGGTGAGCGGTATTTGTACCGACTTGCTAAGACCCGCCATCGCCAAACCGAGGATATTGAAAAGTTTTTTGGCATCAATGATGAGAGCGGCCATCTTCTGACAGACCGCAAAAAGGCGCTGAAGCGATGGCGTGATTACTTTGAGGAAATTTCCACTATGGAATTTCCTCACCCGGCCATCCCTTCTGTGGGTTCTGTTCACGGTCCCGTTCACAAGATCACCGTGGAGGAAACAGAAGCGGCTCTAAAGAAGATGAAGCCATGCAAGGCGACAGGACCGGATGATCTGGCAGCCGATGTTTGGAAGTCGAAGCTCTGGTATCCTGCTGAGTGGTTGGCTGAGTTCTTCAACCAGGTAGTAAAGGAGAAGAAAGTACCGGAGTGTTGGCACAACAGTACGACGATTCCGATTTGGAAGAAGAAGGGCAGTCCTGCAGACTGCTCCAATTACCGTCCGATTCGCTTGCTTTCGCACAGCATGAAGATCTTCGAGCGAATCCTCGATAGACGAATCCGTGAAATCGTCAAGCTCTCCGACAACCAGTGCGGCTTTGTGTCTGGTTGTGGGACCATTGATGCTATACACGCCGCCCGCCTCCTGGTGGAGAAGCATCGTGAGAAACAGAAGCCGGTGCATATCGCCTTTCTCGACTTGGAGAAGGCCTTCGACCGCGTACCGCGTGAGGTTATATGGTACGCCTTGCGACAACACAACGTACCTGAGGAACTCATAGAGTGGGTGCGGATGCTCTACTCTTGTCCAAAGAGTCGAGTTCAAGCTGCAGCTGGAACCTCGATGGAGTTTCCCATCTCTGTCGGGGTGCACCAAGGTTCTGCGCTTTCTCCACTCCTCTTTGTTGTCGTCATGGATGCCATTACGCGAGATCTTCAGCAGCCTGTTCCATGGACGCTGCTCTATGCTGATGACGTAATGCTCGCTTGCGAAGAGAAAGATGATCTCGAGCGGCAGGTGCAAGCTTGGTGCGACCGCCTGGCGATGTTCGGACTCAAATTGAACGTCAAGAAGACCGAGTACCTAACGACTGACGTGAACGAGTCCGGCTCCATTAAGATTAACGGTACTGAGCTTCCACGCACTGCGGTCTTTAAATACCTGGGATCAGCAATAGCGTCTGACGGCGGTCTGATGGTTGAAGTGAACTCACGAGTGAGTGCAGCTTGGTCCAAGTGGCGTTCGCTGACTGGTGTGCTCTGCGATAGGAAGATACCAGAGCACCTGAAGTCAAAGATCTACAGAACAGTCGTGCGGCCGGTAGCAATATACGGCGCTGAGTGTTGGCCTGCGACTAAGGAAGTTGAAACGCGCCTCAGCGTCATGGAGACGAAGATGCTGCGCTGGACGGCTGGAGTCACGCGCATGGACCGCATAAGAAATGATGCTATTCGGCAGAAGTTCGGTGTCGCGCCGATAGCCGACAAGATGCGCGAAGCTCGCTTACGATGGTACGGCCACGTTCTGCGTGGGAAAGAAGACAGCGTCCGCAAGATTGGCCTTGAGTTGGAAGTAGCTGGAAAGCGGCCTAGAGGACGCCCGAAGCAGCGTTGGTCCGATACGTTACACAAGGACATGAAAGTAGCTGGTGTCCACCCTGATCAAGCGCAGGATCGGGAAAGGTGGCGTCGTAACACCAGAAGAGCGGACCCCGCGACGATGCGGGACAAACGCTGAAGAATAAGAAGAAGAAGAAGAAGAAGAGCTGATTGTGTTCAATAGAAAACTAGTGTTGAACTGTGCCCATTTCCGCCTTCCGGGCCAAGAACAGGCTGAAAACGAAACGGAACGGAAGAGCCCAAAATGGCCGGAAACCGGAATTCGGAACACGGAAACGGAAATTCCGCACATCTCTGGTGATTTGTGAAGCGGGCGTTGTCGTGCAAAAGACTAGTGTAGAATGCACGAGTGCCGAATGAAGTTCACTATAACGATTCTCATAACCAATCAGAATAAGCATAGGTGGTAGAATCGGTGATGGCGTCATGGTAGGAGTCACATAGCAGGGCACGAGCCAGGAAGAGCACTGGAGCCCGAGGTCGTAGTGTGGGCCGTGTCGTGGATCAGTATGGGGACGCGGACCTCTCCCTCCCTGCTCCACATGCGTGGTGGTGGGTCTTAGATTGAGAAGGATTAGCAAATGGAATGTGTCGATGGGATCTTGGAATCCTACAGTGAAACTACATTATAATTTTCATGAGAACGAGAGTGTTTGTGTTCTGACTAAGCGTCACTGTCAGATTCAGCGCTACCTCTTACAGAATAGGTCATTTTCTGTTGACCAATGCTAACCGATGTTGACGCAATTTTAAGTGCATTTCGTCGATGTCCCTACAGTATGACTCTGCCGTGATTCTTTGGCCAGGTGCCGAAAAGTTGTAATAGGTCACACCAGTCGCCGACCACCCCCCAGTGACCATTAGCCTTTTTGGTAGAGGTTCACCTTTGAAAAATGCCAGAGATTTCGTCGGCGTCTAACCATTGTCCGACACGTTTCCCATTATCATACATAATCCACTTTTCATCACAAGTGATGATTCGATCCGAAAACGGATCGGTTTTGTTGCGTAAAAGTAGAGAAGCACAAATCTCGAAACGTGACAATTTTATAGCTCACTCATTTTGTGGGGCACCCACTTTTCGAGCTTTTTTCACCTCTCAGGGCGTTTCGAAGCATCCGCAACAGCAGTTTTACTGATGTATAGCTCTTTCGTGATCCTGCGTACTGTTTGGGAGGATTCAGCTTCCACAATTTCCTCCAACTCGTCGTCCAGGATTGCTCAGGGTCGACCGCTACGAGGGTCATCTTCGAGGCTGAAATCTCCGGTCCGAACACTCGATTGATTTGTCGAGCTGTCTCGGCTGCGGATTGACCCAAACAGAAATATAAAACAACGTTAAAACATAAATCACTCATTCAGGTGGAGCGAAAAATTCTGTACAAAAAAGCAGCATTAATGCGCAATTCAAGTTGAATGTTTACTTAATAATAGACGAATGAAAATAGTAACAAAAAATGCTGAGAACTTTCCAGATAACCTAATGAAAGTCTATCGGTGGAATGTTAACATGCTGTCGAACGCACGATTTTCGACTGCCTGATGCGTGGGGCCAATCTAGTTTTTGCAACGTCGGGACGGTGAAATCGTGACACACGTTTCCACACTACCGAAAGATGTGACATGTCGCCAAAGTGTTCACCTTCAGGAAAAGTAGCCTTCCCAACTTTTGATATTAGCGCTTTTCTAAAATTGTTCGTAATACGTCCAGCGGCCGAACACCTTCTCTTCGTCTCGAGTGCTCCAGGTTGCGAGCGAAAGTGTTCTGGGATGAGCAGCGCCAGGAGAGGATAGGAATTTCTTACGAGGAGGTTAGACCAGTATCTTTGTGGATTCGTTGACATGCTTGGGGGCTCGGCGAAGAAATTTCTAGCTCCGAAACGTATTATTTCTAAAAATTGAAAAAAATCATGGAAACATTAAAATATTCTTACCGATTTCAGCAGCTATCTAGCAACAGTATTAATCGGGAGGATGAGACTTGTAACAATAGTCCTTACTATATATAAAGCAGCAAGCGTGTGTGTGTGCGTGTGTGCGTGTGTGCGTGTGTCTGTCCGTCACACTTGAGTTGGGGCGCGGCAGCTGAACACGTCGCAACCGTGCATGGCGAGCCGCAGACGTGCCGAACACGTCGGCGACCGTGCATGGCGAGCCGCAGACGTGCCGAACACGTCGGCGACCGTGCATGGCGAGCCGCAGACGTGCCGAACACGTCGGCGACCGTGCATGGCGAGCCGCAGACGTGCCGAACACGTCGGCGACCGTGCATGGCGAGCCGCAGACGTGCCGAACACGTCGGCGACCGTGCATGGCGAGCCGCAGACGTGCCGAACACGTCGGTGACCGTGCATGGCGAGCCGCAGACGTGCCGAACACGTCGGCGACCGTGCATGGCGAGCCGCAGACGTGCCGAACACGTCGGCGACCGTGCATGGCGAGCCCCAGACGTGCCGAACACGTCGGCGGCACGAAACTTCGGCCCTGGGGGTAATCGAGGTCGCTGAACACGAATCTGAACTCGGATCAATCGATATCGATCGATATTATCGATTTTTTCAGGATGACGTTCAAGTGGCACGAAACTTCGGCCCTGGGGGTAATCGAGGTCGCTGAACACGAATCTGAAGTCGGATCAATCGATATCGATCGATATTATCGATTTTTTGAGGATGACGTTCAAGCGGCACGAAACTTCGGCCCTGGGGGTAATCGAGGTCGCTGAACACGAATCTGAAGTCGACCAATCGATATCAATCGATATTATCGATTTTTTGAGGATGGCGTTCAAGTGGCGCGAAACTTCGGCCTTGGGGGTAATCGAGGTCGCTGAACACGAATCTGAAGTCGGATCAATCGATATCGATCGATATTATCGATTTTTTGAGGATGACGTTCAAGCGGCACGAAACTTCGGCCTTGGGGGTAATCGAGGTCGCTGAACACGAATCTGAAGTCGGATCAATCGATATCGATCGATATTATCGATTTTTTGAGGATGGCGTTCAAGTGGCGCGAAACTTCGGCCTTGGGGGTAATCGAGGTCGCTGAACACGAATCTGAAGTCGACCAATCGATATCGATCGATATTATCGATTTTTTGAGGATGGCGTTCAAGTGGCGCGAAACTTCGGCCTTGGGGGTAATCGAGGTCGCTGAACACGAATCTGAAGTCGGATCAATCGATATCGATCGATATTATCGATTTTTTGAGGATGACGTTTAAGCGGCACGAAACTTCGGCCTTGGGGGTAATCGAGGTCGCTGAGCACGAATCTGAAGTCGGATCAATCGATATCGATCGATATTATCGATTTTTTGAGGATGGCGTTCAAGTGGCGCGAAACTTCGGCCTTGGGGGTAATCGAGGTCGCTGAACACGAATCTGAAGTCGACCAATCGATATCGATCGATATTATCGATTTTTTGAGGATCACGTTGAGGAAGATCAGCCGATCCATCTCGATTAACATAATGGTCAGAAGGCCTAGGAAAGAATAAGAAACCCGTAGCGGCCATGGCTTCCTATTCTCGGGGTTTGGGGGCCAAGCCCCCAACCAGTCGTAGGCGGCCGCTAGGCCGCCGAACGACTGGTGAAGAATAAGGGTGAATGTGATAAAATTACTGATAAAAACGTCCGTTAAAATTCCGCTGAATTTCTAAGAACTTCCGCTGTCGTTAACACTCACTACATAACTACGAAACAAAATGCCCAAAAAGTCACGGACTGCTTGATTTTTATTCCGTACAACATGCTAAATAGCGGTCTTGTAGTCAACGCCTCACCAGTTGATCACTGGTGAACAGTACACATAGAGGAACCAGTAGCTTACCTTTCTAGGACGCTATTCCTTTTTAGGTTTCCGATAAACAGCTAGCTCATGCATTTAGATCATGTACGACTTTATCAACTTCGAATATGCCGAGTTCATTTGTAACCATTTCTCCCTCGCTAATCACTTCTGTGAATTCGTAGGTAGCCCTCATTTATTTTCGCCACCCTTCTCAAGCCCGTCACCATCTCTGTCATTCTAGGTGTGGAAAATCCAGACTATTCAAGGTGCCCATTAATAGAAGATATTCGCTCGTTCTTGCGGGTGTATCTGCAGAAAAGATATGGTATCGTCGATGAATGTAGAGTTAATGAATTAGCTAAAAGGTCTCCATTGTTTCAAGCTGTCAGTTGGCCGAGTCGCTCAAAGCAGTGCTCTTTGTGAAGGATAATTTGGCTTTATTTGGAGTAGAACCAGGACTCATTAATATTTGCAATATCTGATGAAGAAATATGGAACGACACTCTAAAGCTTGGTTTTCGGCTCGCTCACCTTGTATGGCCTCCACGTTCAGTCGTGCAATCACAAAATTCAGCATTCGATTTTGACTTCGTTAGGTGAACGAATAGGAGTCCCAAGCTTTCTTCCAAGGTTAAAATTTTGCTACACCTACGCGACTGTGCGCCATGAACAGTATCTGAGGTGTCTTCACCGGCATAAATTTCAGCTCATCTAACGATAAGGGGTTTTCCGCCAATCATCACATAGCCGTTTCATTCATAACTGGGCTCTTTTCATAGATCTATAATAATTTTAAGGACGTTTATTGGCAGAAAACTGTGATGAGATGTTGTCTCATTATAACCTGTGTTTAAGTGTGCTAGCACGCACAACAAAGAATAAATTTGGAAGAATGTTCTCAAGATCCTATTTCAAGACCATCAGCGCATATCTTGTTGCCCACATTATACGAAAACTAGCTGTTAGCCGTTTTCCCGGCAGGTCTGACCTATTATATAGTTCCATTCTGAAACATGAACCCTAAACCCACGGTTCATATTTCAGGTTAGAAACAACTCTTCAAACGATAAAGGATAAATGTCGGTGTTAATCATTCTCCTTCTGAAATACGCCAAGCGTTCTACTTCTGTGGGATGTCGTGATGATAGTATGAAGACTTATTTTTATCCATGCAATGCCTTGGCATTCGGGAGCAGAAAGCAGAAAGCATTCAATATGTAATTAAACGTTTCGGTAACCAGCATAAAGGATGTTTTGTAATGACAAGTGTACCGCTTGTAACATTTCTCCCTTTAAAAACAATATAACTTCTAATGTAACAAAGTTTAAAACAAACACCTTTAAAACAGCAACTTCTTGTTGCACCAAGAATGTGGTTTATTGCATCACATGTAAAAAATGTAAGAAAATACGTAGGCTTCACGACAAGAAGTTTGACAGTTGGTTTTCGTATAAGCCTATGAGTGAGCAACAAGATCTGATGCGCTGATAGTCTTGCAATGACATTTTTTGAACTCTCGCTGAATTTATCCTTTGTTGTGCTTCGAGCACACTTAAACACAAGCTATAATGAAACAGCAACTCATCACAGTTTTCTGCCAATGAACACCCTCAAAATCATTATAGAACCATAAAAAAAGTCCAGCTATGAATGAATCGGCTAAGTGATAATTGGCGGGAAGCCCCTTATCGTTAGCTGAGCTGAGATTTATGAGTCACCTCAGATACTGTTCGTGGCGCATAGTCGCATATTTGAAATGAAAATGTTTAACATGAAGGCATGACCAAAGAAGCTTAGGATTCTCATCCGTTTACCTAACGAAGTCAAAATCGTATACTGAATTTTGTGACTGCACGACTGACCATGTAGACCACAGAAGGTAACCGAGCTGGAAATCCAGCTTTACAGTGGTGTTCCACATTTCCTCCTCAGATATTGCAAATATTGAGACCTGGTTTTAATTCAACTGAAGCCAAATTAGTCTTCACTAATGAAGACCTTTTAGCCGACTTATTAACTCTACATTCATCGACGTTACCAGATCTTTCCCGCAGATACACCCGCTGGAACAAGCGAATCTCTTCTATTAATGGGCACCTTGAATAGTCTGGATTATCCACACCTAGAATGACAGAGGTGGTGACGGGCTTGAGAAATGTGGCGGAGACACTGAAGCCAATTTAGTCTTGTACTGTTCGCTGCTGATCAAATTGTGAAGCGATGACCACAAGAGCGCTATTTAACAGCTAGTACAGAATAAAAATCAAGCAGTTATCGATGTTTGTAGTGTTTCAGTGCCCGAGGTTGTTAGTTCGAACTATATAATAGCAATGTTTCGACCGCCTCGTCGTCTTCATAGGCCTAAAAAATGGTTCGAAGTTTCATCTTTGCAACCTGCCCGACTAAGCGCCTCACCCGCGCTAGCGTTTCCGACCTAAAACCAGAAACACAATGCGGAAAGCCGAAAGGTGAAGCGAACTGACACGGTGCTCCACTGTTTCGAGTGTATCGACTCGCTACCACTCGGCGTTAGTAGAAAAGTAGCGAATGAGTCGTACTGCCCGCTCGATAATACTGAGGGCAGCACGGTCGCTCCTAGTCATTCTCAGAGCTCGCAGTGCGGTGCAAACGATGCGAGATCACTCGTTATGGGTGAATACTCATTATGGTTCTTCATTCTTGGATTCCTGAAAGAAATACACAACGTCTCGAGCGCTTTCCTAGAGGAAATCTCTGTCTCGTAAAACCGTGCACTTAACACCTCACCGTTGTTCTTCTCAACACTATGCTGGCTGGTTAGAGGAGTTGATATGTTATAACGTCTTTCGCCAGCTAGATGTTCCTTAATTCGAATGTTTAGAGGTCTAACCGTTTTTCCTATGTATGTGCTATTATTTTTATTATTATTAAAAAGTAGTTGGCGCGGAATATACTCTACGGCAAGCAGTGCGTGTCAAATGTTTGTGTTATTTGCCCATACTCTGAGGTTTGAGATTGCGCAAGTGATTTATCAAATCGAGTGACCTGTAATAGCACATACATTCGGGAAACGGGGAGACCTCTATGTATTCGAATTACGGAACATCTACCTGGCAAAAGGCGTTGTAACATATCAACTCCTCTAGGCAAGCATAGGATCGAGGAGCACAACGGTGAGGAGTATGATGATAAATGCACGATTCTGGTGTACGAGACAGAGATTTCCTCTACGAAGACGCACGAGGCGTTCTGGAATTCTTCCAGGAATCCAGGAATGAACAACCGTAATGAGTGTATGCCCATGTGAGTGATCCCGCACCGTTTGCACCACACTGCGAGCTCTAAGAATGACCAGGAGCGACCGTGCTTTCCTAAGTACTACTAATGTATGACGAGCGGGCAGTACGACTCCTTCGCTACTGATCTACTAACGCCGAGTGGTAGCGAGTCGCTACACTCGAGACGGTGGAGCATCGTGTGAGTTCGTTTTCACTTTTCGGGTTTTCGCATTGTGTTTCTGGCTTTAGGTCGGAAACGCTAACGCGGGTGAGGCGCTCGGTCGGGTAGGTTGTAAGGATAAAACTTGGAACCATTTTTTAGGCCTCTGAAGACGACGAGACGGGCGAAACGTCAGGCCAATAAATAGCTCTAACTAACAACCTCAAGGCACAGAAACATTATAAACATTGATAACTGCTTGATTTTTATTCTGTGCTAGCTGCTAAATAGCGCCCTTGTGGTCAACGCTTCACATTTGATCAGTGGTGAACAGTACATTTAGAGGAACCAGAAACTTACCTTTCTAGGATACTATTTCTTATTAATTTATCGATGCACAGCTTACTCAAACTTATAGATCATGTTCGATTTATCGACTTCGAATATGCTGACTTCAACTATAGCCTTTTTTCCTCGCTAATCGCTTCTGTCAACACGGCTTTAGGCTTCATTTATCTTCGCCACACTTCTCAAACCCGTCACCAGCTCTGTCATTCTAGGCGTGAATAATCCAGATTATTCAAGGTGTCCATTAATAGAAGAGATTCGCTTGTTCCAGCGGGTGTATCTGCAGAAGGGACATGGTAATGTCGATGCATGTGGCAAAACATCTTTTTTATTCGATCATAATTTTCTAAATACAAACTACGAATCAACAATATATTCACCGCTGAGCGTGTTAGACGGTGGGTGAAAGTTACAAGAGATCATGCGGGTTGTCGCGGGTGTTGATCTAGGAAAGGAACGCCCGTGTTGATGAGCGGGATGGCGGAAGGGCGGTCGCCACAGAGGGCCCCAGGAGTTCAGTTTGAGTGGTAGTTGAGTGGACTTCGCCAACGGACTCTGTTGCTTCACCGCTCCCTCTCCACTTCCTCGGTCCCAGCTGCCATGGCCGGACGGGACTCGCTTACCCATTTTATCGAGTTTGTTGTTGTTGTTGTGTTCCCATTAATCGACTCATCTATTCTAATAAATCGTTGCGTTACGACTTGTCCTGCCGCCACTTTACCGACACACAGCGGTGTGCATCTCGCCTTCCTACAATACACTTGGTTCCAAAAGAAACGCAACTTGGGGGCCAATCCGGTGACCCAAGTGGATCGGTGAGTGGCAGTGTGACAAGTCAGGCAGCGGATTATTAGAGACGAGATCATGGATGCAGTACCCGGCGGTGAGCCGATCGTGAGTGACCGGGCTGCTACGATGGCGGTGATACAGCGGAATTGGATGACGTTGCAGGTTCGCGCGGGCCGCGAGAAGAAGCTAACGCTAACATGATGGAATACGACCAGATGGCGGTGGAGCTGGAGGAGGAATTCCAGTGGTTGTGCGGAGAGGAAGCCCAGGTCGAAAGTATTAAGGTATGTAACCGAGTGGGGAGAGCCATCAAGAATATTGAGGTACTGGTCATGGCCGAAGTAGCCAAGTCAATGCGCTGCGGGTACCCGAGTCGTGCGGCGATTGAAGAAGTGGGCAGGATGGCTACGGAGGCAGCGATGAGTGAGTTGGGCACCTTACGAGCGAAATGTAAGGAAAGCGCTGTGGTGGAAAAATGGGTGCAGGTAGTGCTAGAGAGCCTGTAGTGCAATAGTAGAGTGAAGGGTGTCGAGCAGTTGGCAGAGCTTTTAGAAATACGGGACGAGCTGAGGAGACTAAGCGAGGAGCACGGGGTGCAAATTGACAGGTTTCCACAGAGGTTCGAAAACGTAGTCAAAGAAAATGAGTCTATGCAGGAGAGCGTACGTGCCCAGCAGAGTAAGCTGGCTGAGCTCCGAGAACTGAAGAGGAGACTCGCGGAGCAAGAGCGCGAGCTGCTTCAGATGCGACGAGCAGTGGCGACTGGGGAAAACGCGGTACCGGAGCCAGCAGGTAGGCGTCGACGAGACATTGACGTCTTGAATGCGCTACGCCTAGAAAGGAAAACCCACCGTGAGACAGATGCGTTGCAGAACCGCGCCAGCGAGGACAGTCGAAGGACGGAGGCAACGGCCGAGAGGACTGTGAGCAGGGCGATGCAATGCGGGCAGTGGAGGAACCAAAGCGGTGAGTGCTTGGTTCCGGCTAACGGTGGTGAGAGTGATGTGCGTGAAAGTGTGAGTGAGGTGGGACGGGACACCCAGATGGCCCATTATCTAAAGTACTTAGCCCGGAGGTGCGCCCATATAGTGGAGAGGACCCGGCATACAGTTTCAGTACCTTTTGGGAAAGTTTCACGCTGAAATTTCCGAGGAATAGTTGGTCGGAGGCCGAGTTAAGTGCTTTGTTTAAGGCGAAGCTCACGGGCAAGGCTAGAACACAGTATGAGGCTCTGCCTTCAACAGCGCGCGAAGGTAGTTTCGTGGCGCAGGTAGAAGCGTTGAGGCGAGAATGCAGGGCTGAGCCAAAGAACCACAGGATTGTGGCTTTGGGAGAGTTGAAGAAACTACGTAAGAAGGAGGGGCAGTCCGTAGCAGACTTCTGTGTGGAGCTAGAGCGGCTGACCCGTGGGAACAACCACATATGGATGAGGCTGCGTTGGACGCAGAGAGGGCGCAGCTGCTGTACGAGCAGCTGGCCCATTGGCATGATTCGTATCATTTGATGGAAGCGTTGGGAAGCGACAACCACGCGTGCGATAAACTTAAGCAGACCGCACTACGAATCGAGCGCCGTAATTGGACATTGCGCAACACTGGGATGGTGGTCAGAGCTGGAAGAGGAAACAGCAGAGAGCCGAACAAGCCGAAACCGATCGGGTCGGCGGGTGAGCAGAATGAACCGAAGCACACTAAGGAGGAACCCCGGAGGTTGGTTACTCGGAAGCGGCCCTGCTGTGTTATATATGTCATAAGGCTGGTCATCTCGCCAAGGATTGCAAAAGTAGAGGGCGGCAGCTAAAAGCTAGTGATCGGCAAGCAGCGATTTCGTTGTATGCACGATTGATACAGACAGCATGTTGGAGGTAGGAAAGGAGGAATCAAAGAGCGAAATAACGGAGGAGAGGAACGGCCATGTCCTTTGATTGGACCGAAGCACATTACTACCGTGGAAACCTTTGGCAGGAAGTGGACGGGCCTTCTGGATACAGGGTCCGAGATTTCTATACTGCCTGCTACTGTGCTACTCGCGGCGAAGGAAGATGGGTATGACATCGACCGAGAAGTCGTAGAACACAGGATGGACCTGTCCGTACGTGTGTGCGACGCCTCGGGGAGGGTTATGCGCCTCGTCGCCGTGGTAGAGGTGAAGCTGAGGAAGGACAATGACTTTGTCCTTGTGAGAGATCGCGACCGGAGTCTTGTCACAGACGCGAAGATCGTGCCGTATGAGACGGTCGCCCCACAGCATCGACCGCTGATCTGCGCTTTGAAGATCACCCCTCCGAGGCTGAAGCAGGTTGAGCGATGCGGTGCAGCTAGAATTAAGTGGTGGCGAATCAGAGAGAAGGAAGCAGCTGTGATTTCTCGCGTGCGGTTACCGACAGTCACGACTGTCGACGAAACTTGGAAGAAGGCGACCGAAGCGATCCGTCAAGCTGCAGAACTCGGCATTGCGAAGCCATGGCGACGGAAGGTCGACAAGCATGCATGGCTGTAGACAAACGACGTGAAAGCAAAAGTACGAGAGAAGAAGTCGCTCTATCACGTGTTTCTCGGCGAAAAGACAGCCGATAACTGGCAGAAGTACCAAGAAGCGAAGAAATCTGCAAAGAAAGCCGTGGCTGTTGCGAAAGCCACTCATTGTGGAGATGTAAACGAGAAGCTCGAGTCTCGCGATGGTGAGCGGTATCTGTACCGACTTGCAAAGAATCGCCATCGTCAGACCGAGGACATCGAGAAGTTCTTCGGCATCCATGATGAGAACGGCCATCTTCTTACGGACCGCAAGAAGGCATTGAAGCGATGGCGCGATTATTTTGAGGAAATTTCTACGGTAGAGTTCCCTCATCCAGCCATCCCTTCAACGGCTCCAACCCAAGGCCCCGTTCAGAAGATCACCGTGGAGGAGATTGAAGCGGCTTTGAAGAAGATGAGGCCAGGCAAAGCGATTGGGCCCGATGACGTGGCAGCTGATTTGAGGAAGTCCAAGTACTGGTACCCTGCTGAGTGGTTGGCAAAGTTCTTTAATCAGGTTGTGGCGGAGAAGAAAGTGCCTGAGTGTTGGCGCCAAAGTACGACGATCCCGATTTGGAAGAAGAAGGGCAGTCCTGCAGACTGCTCCAATTACCGTCCGATTCGCTTGCTTTCGCACAGCATGATGATCTTTGAGCGAATTGTCGATGGACGAATTCGGGACATCGTCCAGCTGTCCAGCAATGCGGCTTCGTGGCTGGCTGCGGCACCGTTGATGCCATACATACCACTCGCCTCCTGATGGAGAAGCATCGCGAGAAACAGAAGGCAGTGCATATCGCCTTCCTTGACTTGGAGAAGGCCTTTGACCGCGTACCGCGTGAAGTGATACGGTACGCCTTGCGACATCATGGAGTTCCCGAAGAGCTCATAGAGTGGGTGCGAATTCTCTACTTTTGTCCAAAGAGTCGAGTTCAAGCTGCAGCTGGAACCTCGATGGAGTTCCCCATCTCTGTCGGTGTACACCAGGGTTCTGCGCTTTCCCCACTCCTCTTTGTTGTCGTCATGGATGCCATCACACGAGATCTTTAAAAGCCCGTCCCTTGGACGTTGCTTTATGCCGATGACGTGATGCTAGCTAGCGAAGATAAAGGAGAACTCGAGCGAGAGATGCAAGTTTGGTGTGATCGCTTGGAGCGGTTTGGACTCAGATTGAACGTGAAGAAGACCGAATATTTAACGACGGACGTTACCGAGTCCAGCTCCATCAAGGTTAAGGGCATCGAGCTTCCACGCACTGCTGTCTTTAAGTACCTGGGATCAGCAGTCGCGTCTGACGATAAACTGATGGTCGAAGTGAATTCACGCGTGAGTGCATCTTGGTCCAAGTGGCGTTCGCTGACTGGTGTACTCTGCGATAGGAAGATCCCAGAGCACCTGAAGTCAAAGATCTACAGAGCAGTCATCCAGCCAGTAGCGATGTACGGCGCTGAGTGTTGGCCCGCGACCAAGGAAGTTGAAACGCGCCTCAGCGTCATGGAGACGAAGATGCTGCGCTGGACGGCAGGAGTCACGCGCATGGACCGCATCCGAAACGATGCTATTCGGCAGAAGTTCGGTGTCGCGCCGATAACTGACAAGATGCGCGAAGCTCGCTTACGATGGTACGGCCACGTTCTGCGTGGAGAAGAAGACAGCGTCCGCAAGATAGGCCTTAACTTCGAGGTAATAGGAAAGCGGCCTAGAGGGCGCCCGAAGGAGCGCTGGGCTGATACGTTGCATACGGACTTGAAAGCGGCTGGTGGCCACCCCAATCTAGCGCTGGATCGGGAAAGGTGGTGTCATGACACCAGAATAGCGGACCCCGCTACGAAGCGGGACAGACGCGGAAGAAGAAGTTGGATATGGATGATTACAAAATGGAGCTGATGCGGGGACTCCAGTTATTCAGAGATGAAGTAAAGGATCATGCTGAGAAGTGCCGGGAAAAGATGAAGAGGTACTTTGACGCTAGGCAGGCGGTGGAGGAACGGAGGTTGCCGAAAGTAGGTGCCAGAGTGTTTATGAAGCTGCCACGTGAGCGGGAGCAGAGCAGGCACCCAAAGCTCACAATTGAATCTGACGGCCCATTTCGAGTGTTAGAAACTAGCGATAATTCGGCGTTGATAACGCGCATCGGGTGCGAGGAGGAGCCTTTACGCATACAGATGGACCTTCTGAGGGTGGCCCCGGAGGAGATTGATGATGAGCCGGTGAAAGCTAGAAGGGGCGGAAACAGAGAGGGTTGAGAAGGCGTGAGCAAGCTGTGAAAACGGGAAGGGTCACGGTTCTGACAAAAATGGATGTTTGTTTCAGGCCCGACCGCGAGAGCGACTCCTCAAGCATGCGAAACTCTTCCGACGGACTTTTTCGGTGTGAAGAACAGTAGCAACGCGGAAACTCGCGGTCAAAAAGCACGCTGAGGGGCTGGACGAGGCACCACGGAGGCAGTAGTGGTTCCTGTGGCGTTGAAAGCCTTAAAGCGCGTGCGGGGATGGACGAACACGGATGTCTTCTACTATCGGGACTTCACTGGCCTGCACCCCGGACGGACGATGTTATTCAACGACTGGCTTAAACAAGTGGTACTGGTAGTTCCGCCAATGGACACAAAGGCAGGATCCTGGAGAGCCTTAGCGGAGGCTCTGGGCATGTGGATATCAAACGATTGTTCGATATATTTTGTCGCAGGCCCGAGAACATCGGACGACGTGGCGTGGTTCAGGGTAGTGGAGCATGCGCGGAACACCATGGAGAGGTATATTTTGCCGGAGTATCAGGCAAACATAGTGGACGTCCTAGCCAAAGGTACAGCCACAGTAGACATGAATGCACCCTGTTGCGTGCTAGGCGTGATCAGTAACGTAGACTTCGTGGTATCCGAACGACAGGCACGCAGATTTTGTACAGCTTGCGCCAAACAACTGGAGCGACGGACTCAACTGGAAGCTCTCCCGGACCAGGACCGTCACGCGGTTGGGGGTCGGGCCCGCACGGTACAGGCAGGATACCCATATCCTCGAGAACGAGGAGTAGCGAAACGTTGGGGGTGGAGACGGCAGCCCCCGAGACAGTGGAGAGGGGTAAAGCGGAGTCTCAACAGTTGTTAATTATAGACCGAGTGGAGCGGTCTAACGGCGGCGGGGAGCATGTTAGACGGTGGGTGAAAGTTACAAGAGATCATGCGGGTTGTCGCGGGTGTTGATCTTGGAAAGGACCGCCCGTGTTGATGAGCGGGATGGCGAGAAGGGCGGTCGCCACAGGGGGTCCCAGGAGTTCAGTTTGAGTGGTAGTTCAGTGGACTTCGCCAACGGACTCTGTTGCTTCACCGCTCCCTCTCCACTTCCTCGGTCCCAGCTGCCATCGTCGGACGGGACTCGCTTACCCATTTTATCGAGGTTTTTGTTGTTGCTGTGTTCCCATTAATCACTCATCTATTCTAATAAATCGTTGCGTTTCGACCCTGCTCGGGAAATCGCTGATTCCTTTCGTCCAGAAATCAGCGGACTCCGTTTTGAAGAAGTTGTCGACTGCCACTTTGAAGTCATAATAGCTCTGGGCGCGTGTAGCGCAGTCGGAGGAGGCGCGACTGTCGCGTGCACCCGATACCAGGCTCCTGGTTCGGATTTCCCGCCCAGGCCAACCAAGCCTTCCATCCCTCCGGGGTCGGTGAATTGGTACCAGACTTGTCTGGGAAGGATAAAACGCTGACTTGTTCATCGGCTGGCCACCGCAAATCATTGTATGGCCAAACACGCATTCATGTCGCCTCCACGACATCCCGTAGAAGCAGAATGCGCTGGCGCATCCCAGAAGGGATTGAGTAACGCCGTCCTTTATCCTTTTATCCTTAATAGCTCTCAAATTTTTCCCCTCTCAAATGATGCTTCAGCGGTTGAGACATATGATAGTCCGATGGCGCACGATCCGATGGATGGGCTACCGGACCAGCCAAGTTCGGCTATCTTCTCACAGGTCTTCGATGCAACGTGTGGGCGCGCGTTGTCGTGGAACAGGTGGACACCTGATCTCTTAGCTTTTTTCTCGCATTGCATCAGCCAATTTCTGAAGGTGGCTAACGCATATGGAAGAGTTGATCGTCTTGCCAGCAGCCAGGAGCTCATGGTAGAATGGCCCCTTCGCATCCCTCCAAACGCAAAGTGAATGCTTGCGTTGGTGCGGTCTGGCTTTGGCTAGATTGGTGGTTCTGCGTTGCGCAGAGACCGCATGACGTGCACTGTTATCGTAGACTATCCAGATCTCATCACCAGTCGACTTGATCCTCAGAAATTCCCTTCGATGCGGCTGCTCTAGGGGTGACTGGCATATGTTCACTGGCACTTGCTTATGTGCCTCGGGCGCCCATGAGCGTCCCATCTTGTCAAAACGTTTCGATAGCAGAGGTCGTGGACATGCAGCTCGATGGTAGAAGGGGTGCAGTTGAAAAGGTTGTTGCCAGTTCCCGCGTAGCTGCTTCTCGATTGGATTTGATAGCGAGCTGCAATCCATCAACATCGATAGCAGAAGGTCGCCTTCTGCGCTCTCCGACTTCGAGGTTCATATCTCCTGAATCAAAGTGAGTGAACCAAGGGTGCACTGTGCTGCGGCTTACAGCCCCTTCTCCAAATACATCGCTGATATTAGAGACCGTTGCGCGTGCGTTGGAGCCTCAGCACCATTCGTATAAGATGACCACTCGAAGCTGTTGTTGGCTAACATGTTCGACATGTCACCGAAACGACGCGCGCGGGCCCTTACATACTTATATAGCGAAAGCTCGAACCTTCTACACGATCCTCGCTGACTCAGGATTTTGAATTTTTTCTCAGAAAATTCTAAAGTTTAAAAAATTTCAAGACGTTTCGGCCAGCCTAATATTTTAAAGGATCTAACATTGCTGCTAATGAAGCATTTGGAGAAGTTTGAGACTCATATGAAAGCATAGGATCACGAAAATTATGTGGCGTGCAAATGGTCAAGATGCAGTAGTCTGATACCATACAGTTCAGACTCGATTGATCGTGCATGGGCTGAATACTTGTTACAATCTTGCTACTACTTGGCACATGAACCTGTGCTGTGAATCCTTTAAAATTTAGAATCCGACAATCACGTGAAAGACACGCAACATGTGAGTTTATTGATTGCACAATTTGCCGCTCTCGCTGTCGCTCTAATAACGCCCTCTACACATTTGAGCCCATACCAAGAGGCTCTAGGCTTTCCTTCAAGGAGAAGAAGTTTATCCTGAAGTGCTACTGGGAAATCAAAAACATCGTCGAAGTGCAAAGGCGATTCAGCAACTACTCAAAACACTACGCACTCACGTCACCCGTGCACAAGCAATCGAGTCTGAAATGCAAGGTTTCAGGCAGGGCATGGCGCAATCTTGACTATTTGCTCGTCACAGAAATCTCGTGACAATGCGTTTTAATATGAGTCTCAATCACCTCCAAAAGCTTCATTAGAAGCATATTAGGACTTTTCGGTTATTACCTGCATTTCTTAGAATACCCAGCATTTTTCGCAAACCATAGTGTGTTTATAAGTTTTAAACTTTACAAGAAGCAGAAATCAAACGATGCGTTTTTTTTAAGAAATGAAAACAAGTATTCAAGTGAAGCACAATCAAATGTAAAATGCAAGAATTCAAATGAGTGCATGTTGCAATCCACACTGCTCATATGACAGAAAATTTCCATTTTCTTAAGCTGTCATATAAGCCCTTAACTTCTTCAGTACCCTTACCGTGAGCAGTGTTATCACCTTTCAAACAGTGAATACATTACAGTTATCACCTTTCAAACAGTGTATACGCGATTTTCAAACGTATTCGAATTCGAAAACGAAAAAACGAGGTTCTCGAATGTATTCGAATTCGAATGCAAGGAAAAATCGCGATTTTCGAATGTATTCGAATTTCGAATATTTGAGAATCGTCGCTATTCGAATACATTCGGTTATTCGAAATTTTTGGGAGAGCACAACTATACTCCTTGACGACGAAGCGCATCTTGTGCTTGAGTAAGCTGTTGCGAGTAGATCTCCGAGTTGACGGTCTGGCCTGGATTTAGCATTTCCAGATGGACGACTCCTCTGCTATCCCACCAAGGCCAAAGCATTACTTTCTTTCCGTGTAATTCCGGTTTTGCAACAGGTTTACTCAGCTCCACAGGTGCCAACCAGGGGTGCACACAAAGTTCTGTGCGTTAAATTACTTTAATGAAATTTCTAACGGAAATTTTTCGTTAAATTTCCGGTAAATCGTTAAATTTCGTTAAAAAATACAATTAGCTGCAAACTGTTATTTCAAATGAAAAAAACAACGTTATATCAAAACGTTATATGTTCCATCAAACCAGCAGATCAACAACTAAAGTTCAAGGGATGGAGTGTAACACTACAACTCAAACAATTCATTATGAACAAAGTGTAGACAGTAATAATTAAACCTTCGGCAACAATTATCTTCATGGTGTAGAATAACACCAGGTATGGGATTGTCAATCAAGAAAACAGTACCTAGTAGGCTGGTGTTCACATCAAGAAGACATCTTAAAATGTAAGATTAGGGCTACTCCGGAGTTCCTCCCCATTTCCTGGTTCTTTGCGAAACCGTTTTGTGTGACTGCTATACGAGCGTGTACAGTGTCGATGCGGGAACCAGCCTGGTAAATACCGAATATTTTCGTCGGAACTCTGACACGAAATCGTGTCACACAGTCCCACGCGGCCGAAGGGTGTGACACGGTGGTTGCGTTCAGGAAAGAAGCTTTCCAATTTTTTACAGGGCGCGTGTAAGGCCTCGTGCATACTTCCCGTCGCCGCGATGGAATCGCCGCGATGAGTTTTGCAGGGCGACGCGAAGGAATTTGAATTTCTTTGTGCTCGTCGCATCTCCCATCGCTCTGCAAGGGAGCGCGACCGCGATCCGTCCTGGACCAACGCTAAACACCGCGCGCGGCGCGAAAAAGTATGCCATGCCCGCGATGGGCGCGGGAAGCCATCGCGCATACCGACCGCCACTGTTGCGGCGGCCGCGGCGAAGTGTCCTTTGACTATTCGACCGCATGCGGCGGAATGGCCACGGACTGAGCGTCGCGATGGCATCGCGGCGATGGAAGTATGCCCCTGGCCTAACGCAGTCAGAGGGGGTGCCGGCTTTTTCATGCATACCCTATACCAGGTTCCCGGTTAGGATTTTCCGTTCTGCTAAGCAATGCTTGGCGACTCGACGAAAAACTTTTCTAGCTACAGTTGCATTATTTCCAAAAATGTGCGCTATAGAAGGCATTAGAATAGCATAGAAACATTAAAATATTCTTGCTGATTTCAATAGTTTTTTAGGAATAAGCCTAATTGGGAGGATGAGCCCTGCAATATTAGTGAAGACTGAGAGGAAAATGAAAAACTTACTGGGAAAAAAGGTCCGTTAAAAATTCCGTTAAATTTCTAAAAATTTCCATTAAGTCGTTGAGCCGGATTTTAACGGAAAATGCCGTTAATTCGTTAAATTCGTTAAATCGTTAACCGTTAAATGTGCACCTCTGGTGCCAACCACCGTCTCTTCCTGGTGAAGTTATCGTAGTGAATTCGTTTTTTGTCCGAAGTAAAGATGGAATCGAGAAACCCAATTCTTGGCTCGGCGGAAAAGAATTCCGGCCATTAATAATCACGCGGCTTTGTTCACTTCGAACAGCTGATGCGGTACCCATCTGCCGCGGCGGTTCGACTTCCCGATTTTGTGCAAGTGCCTCTTGATAGCGGATTTGGAGCAGACAAGCTCTACTGCAAGCTCCCGAGTCGATCATGTCGGGTCAGCTTCGACGGCAGTCTGTAAAAGGTCGTTATCGAGTATGCTCGCCTGCTTTCCGTATTCTTTGCCCTCACGAGTTTTGTCGCCGGCGGCAAAACTCTGAAACCACCGCTCGCATTGTCTTTTGAAAACGACATCTTCGCCAAATGCAGCTACCAACGAGCGGCGATGCGATCACGCAGTGGATTTTTTAAATTTGAACTCGTAGAGGAGGCACGCGCGAACAATCATTTCCTGTTCCATTGTATTCTGAGAGCTATACTTTAATAACCGATGAAGGAATGAAGAAGGAAGATCAGGAAATGTAAAAGTTGAAGCGTTGCGAAAAACTAACCTTAAGTGAGCTCACAATCGATGTGAATAACTGTGAAAAGAAGGTCACAATGTATGCGACATTCTGTTTGGAACACCCTGATAAAATCTGTGAACCTCTTGGGTTGCATAAATTCTTAGACGTTTTTCAAACGTCTCGAGTTGAAAGCATTGGAGAACTGGCGGCTAACCAACACTTGGCAGCCCCCTCTATGCACATTTCTAAACGGTGTAGTCGTCGAATATCTTCCTGGTTGTACGGCTAACGTTGACGATCTGATAGACCATCGCATGCAAAAGTACGTTCTGTTGAATTCTCCTTTATTTAGGTAGGTCTATCGCCTATTCTTTCAGAAGAATTTGTTCTATGTACTATGGCCGCCTACATAAAATGGATGGATACGTCTCCATCAACAATGAAGACTTGCTTTCGAAGAGATTTTATTCGCACCATCAGCATGAAAGAAGTGACGGTTCGTATTACGAAGGAATAAGCCGATGTGCCGATTATGTGGGAATAATGGCTTAAAACTGCACAGCAAGTTCCCTTTTATGGGGAAGCTAAGAGCTTCAAGAGCCTTGAAGTAATCAGGCTAACAGAAGTGATAACAAGAATATTGTAGAGCCTATAACCACTTCATTGATTTTCTTTATTAAAAGTTGCACTACATTACAGGAGCAGGTTTTGTAAGAGGCGTTTCGGGCGAACTCAAAGAGTTGGAATCACTGGTTATTCCACTGGAAGAAGATGTTGTCTTCTGCCACAAGAACCTTCTCGCGCATAACATAGTTTTTGATTCATTATAGGGTCGCGATTCTGTTTTCTTCTCTCTTATTAATGAGCAATTCCAGGAACATATGGCATAGGTACCAAAACTATCTAAAAACGGTAAAATACTTGTTCATTGAACAGCAATATTATTAACAGCAGAAGTGCCTCCACAACGTCACGCAGAAGTTGAATACGTGGCGCCTCCTCAGGGATTCATTTGAGGCAGTTTGGCAAGGGTCTCCTTTATTCTTTTTGGGTTATTCTGAGTCACATTTAAAATGATGCCTGATAGTGTTGGGCGAGGGACCGGCTTTCGCGTGCACCCGTGCATTCAAGATGCTTACAAGCGAATGATACTAGGTGATCATAGGACTTTGAGATGAGACGTGAATCACTGGATGTGGCTTCGAACGCTGATTCCAAATATGTATTCCGCTTCTGCTGCGCTCAGTGAACGGATGGGCCCTCCCTGTGAACGGATGGGCCATTTTCATAGCAGGCTCGTTTGTACTCTAGGTCCATGCAGAGCGGGCAATCACAAGGGAGCGAATTCAGGTAGGGTTGAAGCTGCACTGCCTGCCGAGCAGTGGTGGCGCAAGGGGTAGAGGAGCGCCGTGGTGAGACGACGCGGTTTCTCCTATGGTGCAGGATTTTTGCATTTCCTAAAAAAATCTGGCACAATCAACCAAAGCTCTCCATGTAAAATGGCGAAGATTGGGCGAAATTGACCACCATGATCCCATCACCGATACTTACAAGTGGGTGATCAGTGCTTTGAATAACCCCCCTTGGGCGAATTTTTTTCGACATACGGGGTCGGTAAGGACAATACTGCCGACTTATCTTCCAAACTTTGTTCTCACCAGCCGTTGTGTTGGCGTGCCTTTTGGAGGAATTCGGCCCTTCCGATACTTCACGCGTTCCTACAAGGCAACAGAAGAAGACGGCCAGCAGTTGCGGGAGCATCAAGGTAGAGAATGAGGAAGATATCATGTATTGACACACGGTATAAAGTTCTCACTTCACTCCCGCTACTCAATTCTGCGTGTTGTATCGCTGATTTACACTTAATTTTCTACCCCAAGTTTCAGAACTTTTTTCACGTATTTATGGTACGCTGCAGAATACCTGCACAGTCACTCTGGAACGTTTTGTACACCAGTTCAACATTGTTTCTCTACCGACATCGTAGAGCAGTGCTCTTACAGCAGCTGCATCATGTATTTTTTATCCGCTGCGGTCATTGCCAACAGCTGTTATGTTTTGAACATTTCCTAGTGTTGTTTCGCAGTTGCTAGTGTAACGCATTGTTTGTCTCATCGCCATGTTTTTAGCAAGTAACCATGATAAGTTGAATCTTCGTGCCAGTAAGAAATTGTCAGTATGAAAACGATCCTTTCTGGTGACCTTTTCCGTTGCGATTTGACATAGAGAGCTTAAACACAGAGCTTGAGATCTGACATAGAGCTTTGTTTGATCGTGACAGATCTTTTTCAGGAAGTGCAAAAATCCGCACCACAGGAGAATCCAACTATAGGCCACCCCGTCCCACAACGCCGCTCCTCTACCGCTGCGCTACCACTGCTCGGACGGCAGCGCACTTTCAACCCTACCTGAGCTCGCTCTCTTGTGATTGGCCCGCTCTGCGTGGACCTGGAGAGCAAAGGAGTTTGATACGAAAATGGTCCATAACTCCGGTCACAGATAAAAATTTAGATTTTTCTGCAGACACGGAACATATATTTGGAATCAGTGTTCGAAGCCGCATCCAGTCATCTCAAAGTCTCATCGTCACCTATCATCCTTCTCTTGTTAGTACTGGTACCGCTCAGGTCAACCAAACTTCCATCCTTTTAGAGTCGGTGAATTTATGCCAAAGTTGTCAGAGACACAGAGAGATGAAGCTTCGGATTTCCAACATTCCAAACTTCCGGATTTGGTTTGCTGTTATACCCACTTGGACAGATGAAACAAGAGTCTTGAAGGAAACCTATGTCTTCCACCTGTTTCTGCTACCGCAACAGCCCATAGAATAGCTCAAGTTTGCAGTTGTTTTCGCCATATTATAGCCTTCTAAGGTGCGTCGCAGCGCAATAACAGAAGGCGCGGCTATGGCGTGCACCCTACACCATGTTCTGTAATCCCGCTCTGCGCCTAGGTCATCCAAGCCACTCAACCCCTCGGGGGAGGAGAAAATATTGTATTTTCCATCATGTAGTCACATTGGTCAAATGCACACACAAATCACCTCAACGACATCCAGAAGAAGTACAATGCGTGGCGTCTCCTAATAGGATTGAACAACGCCGTCCTACACCCTTCAGGCAATCTAGAGCCCTCGAAAATGTCAGGAGGTTGAAAGGATCTGGTGCGAATAGGGCTTGAGCCTGTAGATTGCTAAAGAACGCCCCTCTACCGACCGCGACGAACGAACCTTCACTAAAGGTTAGTATCTTCGAGAGAAAATGCCAAAAAAGTCACGGACTGCTTCATTTTTATTCTGTACAACCTTCTAAATAGCGGTACTCTGGTCAACGCCACACCATTTGATCACTGGTGAACAGTACCCTTAGAGGGACCAGTTGCTTACCTTTCCAGGACACTATTCCTTATTAGGTTTCCGATGAACAGCTTGCTCATGCTTATAGAACAGCTAGCTCATACTTATAGATTATGATAGAGATTACGATTTATCGAGTTCGAATATGCCGACTTTAACTATAGCCATTTCTTCCTCGCTAACCACTTCTGTGAATTCGTAGGTAGCCCTCATTCATCTTCGCCACCCTTCTCAAGCCCGTCACCATCTCTGTCATTCTAGGTGTGGATAATCCAGACTATTCAAGGTGCCCATTAATAGAAGAGGTTCGCTCGTTCCTGCGGGTGTATCTGTAGGAAAGATATGGTATCGTCGATGAATGTAGAGTTGATGAATTAGCTAAAAGGTCTCCATTGTTTCAAGCTGTGAGTTGGCCGAGTCGCTCAAAGCAATTCTCTTTGTGAAGGATAATTTGGCTTTAATTGGAGTAGAACCAGGACTCATTAATATTTGCAATATCTGATGAAGAAATATGGAACGACACTCTAAAGCTGGATTTCCAGCTCGCTCACCTTCTATGGTCTACATGTTCAGTCGTGCAATCACAAAATTCAGTATTCGATTTTGACTTCGTTAGGTGAACGGATGAGAATCCTAAGCTTCTTTGGTCATGCCTTCATGTTAAACATTTTCGTTTCAGATATGCCACTATGCGCCACGAACAGTATCTGAGGTGACCAGTATAAATCGCAGCTCAGCTAACGATAAGGGGTTTCCCGCCAATTATCACTTAGCCGATTCATTCATAACTAAACTTTTTTTATAGATCTATAATGATTTTGGGTGCTCACTGCCCGAAAATTGTGATGAGTTATTGCTTCCTTATAGTTTTTGTGTTAAGTGTGTTCGCAAGCACAACAAAGAATAAATTCAGCAAGAGAGTTCCCAAAATCCTATTGCAAGACCATGAGCGCATCAGATCTTGTTGCTCACTCGAAGGTTTATCGGAAAACCAGCTGTGAGCAGTTTTCGCTCCAGTTCTGACTGACTACATATTTCCATTCTAAAACATGAGCCCTGAACCCACGGTTATTATTTGAAGTTGGAAACATATTTCAAACGATAAACAGTAAATGTCGGTGCTAACCATTCTCCTTCCGAAATCTGCCAAACGTTCTACTTCTGTGGGTGTCGTGATAATAATATCAAGACATATTTGGCCTATGCAATAAATTGGCATTCAGGAGCAACAGAAGCAAACAATATATAATTAAACGTTTCGCTAATCAGCACAAAGGATTGTTTTGTAATGACAACTGTACCGCTTGTAACATTACTTCATTCAGTGACGATATATTTTCTAATGTAACAAAAGTTTGACAAACACCTTTAAAACAGCAACCTCTTGTTGTTGCACCAAGAACAGGTTATTCCATCACATGTAAAAAATGTAACATCCAATACGTGGGCGTCACGACAAGAAGTCTAAAAGAGAGAATAAGAGAGCATATATACTACATAAATAATAAGAAGGAATTTAATGTTTTATATAGTCACTTCCAGAACTATAAGGCGGAATTTGATGTGTTTAGATTCACTAGATAACAATAAAGACAAGAATGTTTTACTCAATAAAGAACGTTTTTTGGATAAAACTGCTCAACACTGCATATCCGCTTGGTCTTGATGACAATATGAAACGATGTGGTTATATAACGAACAGGGATATCCGAAAAACTTTCGAGAAAAGCGGAACGCGGAATGCAAGCGGAAGAGCTCAAGAATGGGTGGAAACCGAAATACGAAACATGGAAGTGGAAATCACACAAAACTCGTTACTTCCTACTTAACTTCTCATAAACATATCCAGAATGGTAGCATTAACTGAATTTCCTTTAACGAGATTAGGAAGCGGGCAAGACATCATGCAGCTCTTCCACAACAACGCATAACCATAAAAGATTTTTTATTCACATCACGATTAGGATAACTTTTCAAACATTACAAGTGTAACTAAACGAAATTGGTACAAAATCATTCTGTAAGTAAGAAGAAAGTACGTTACTTCGTATCTGTTCCACAAAGAGTTTATAAACCAGCAGTTCTTCACTGCGCTCGGATAGATATGATACTTCCTGGCCGTTGCCGTGGTGCCAGTATAATATGGCTCCTCTGAAACGGAGCCTGCCCGGTGATGCGTGCCCAGGAAGTTCCGAAATCTCTTCATCTCTTGGAGCACATCGTATGCTTACGATGTCCAGGTTGCTGGGTCAAAAATTAAAAGCTTCACGTTCTTAGAACAGTTTGGCAGGTAGTCGTCGAGCTGTCGTGCCAAGATTGATATGGAACGTTTATTCGGCTTACGTTTCGGCGTAACCGCCTTGTTCAGAGCCTGGAAAAGGCAAGGGGAGTTAGAGAAATTACCCGTCCAAGAGTCATTTCAAGTTTCAGCCATCACAAAAGCTACAGGGAGAAAGAGACGAACCGCGAGGAGGACAGCCCAACTGACCTTATGTAAACAGCCGAAGGCTGTGGAGTCACCCTTCAGATGAAGATAAATGTGGGTGAATGAGGTCCTCCCTTCGGGTCAGCCCCTCAGCGACCTTCCGGCTGGCGCCCCCGGGGTCAGACCCACAGAGGTCGGCAAGTGGAGCCAACTCCTGGGTTATGGCCACCCGTTCGTCCTTCCTATTGATTGCGGGGTTCTTAAACGCAATCCACAGCACCTCCAAGGCCTTGCGCGCTGCGATGTCGACCTCGCGAGCCAAGATCGTCACCACCACTCCAACCACTGCGCCACTATGACTTCGCAGCCTGTGCTCCCACAAGGGTGTGCTGACTTTGCCGTCTCACCAACGTGTTCTTCCTTGCATTCAATGCAAGTTATGAGGTATACTATGGGCAGACCACGCAGGAGAGTGTTTCACAAGCGCAGTCATGAAGACGGTTCGTCACCAGTTGCGCCTTGAGATTAGACGGAGGCACCTCAACGACCCTAACGATGTCACCCAGGTCAGCCTTACGAACGCATTCCCGTACTTGAGCACTGAGAGCGTCCGAGATAAAAGGTACCGTGAAGGCGATTTGAACACGCAATTGTGCCCTGTGTATGCGTGCTGGTGCCCGTGGTTGACGGCCTTTCGTTGTGCGCAACATACCCGTTGGATAAGGCAATGCGAGATGCGATTTCACTAGAAGAGGACTTGAACTCGCTATTCGAGGACATTAGAGCAGCTGTTTGGAACATATTCCGGACAATGGCCATCTTAGTACTATATGGATGTGATAGTGCACAATGATGTTCTTGTTGCTGGGCTTCCGGTACCAACTAGTTTGGAAGGTGTTCCTAGAGAGACGAATTTCCACGTTGAGGAACGGCAACCAGTGACTTGTCGGCTTCTCCCTTATGAGCTTAATATGCTCAGCCTGATGGTTGAGCAACTTGTAGCAGGCATCCATTTCGCTCTGCTCGGGGCATACGATGAAACAGTCATCTATATACCGACAATACAGCAAAGGTCTGCGTTCCATTACGGGTCTCTCTATTTTTGTACGCTATAGCTAGCATCGGAGCAAAGCGTTGACCCATAGCTAGGCCTCTAACCTGCCTGTAGTACTGTTTGGACCACTTGGATATGTTGTACTGAAGGCACTCGTCTATGACCACTATTATTTGGGCAATGTTGAGTCCAAAAAGGGCCAGCTGGACCTCATGCTGGACCTCATGTACGTTCTGCTACTCAACGGGGCTTTTTCAATGGTCTCCATTTTATGGTTTCAAAGTGACTTATAGCAAATTTGTTTTTAATTTTCGAATACATTTTTTCAATCCTGGCAAAACCATCATGAATAGCAACGACGGAAAGCCTTGGGATGAGGTAGGATCTACTTCATCCTGGGATAAAGTAGGATGGTGCTTCAAAAGCTCTTTTGACCAGTCGGATGTTTTTTGGTGTTTTATGCCCGGGTTGATTTTGTTGTTTTGCGCTTTTCGAGGTTGAGGTTTGAGTTTAAGCTTAGGTTAGGTTGTTTCATTATAGGTCGGCTGAGGCTTTAGTATTTTATCGCAATGCTTGTTTCTATTGTGTTTCTACTCTCTTATGCAAATTCCAGTTTGGTATGGCTGCCCTCCCGTACGAGCACGTCTTTCCAGACGTCTTAAATAAATGAATAAAGTAGTTTAAACGCAATGAAACTAGCATTTGACTAGTAAGATGCCGGAGATTTCGCCACTTGTAGCACTTAGTCGGTCATATTGAACGCCCCGTGTGAAAGCACTGTTAGCAAACGAAGATTGATTATAGAGCTTTGAGGTAGAATTTGTGTTCCAAGCTAGGACTAACCTAAGATTTTTAGAAAAATTAAAAACACTCATGCTCCGGTTAAAGAAGTATATTCTTGATTCGAGCACTTTAGACATACACATACTCTCAGCTAGCGAGGTAGCGCACCTCTTGTCGCTGAAAATCAAGCTTTCTTTGGGTAGTATTATATTTTGAACTCTATTTCCCAAAAAGAATCCACGTCAGTTACCACACTGTTCCGACACCAGGATGAACACCTGTCTGGGAGCACACAATCGCAAAATTCGCCAATTTTTTCCTCTGCTTTTCTCTTAAGTTCAAGAGACGAATTGTCAGTGCAAAACAATGAATGAAGGATGAGTCATTTTTCCGTTCCGTTTTCCGTCCGAAAAACACAAAACAAGGACCGGAACGGAAGGACTAAAAACGGCCGAAAACCGGAAAAGGAAATTCCTCACATCTCTGATAACGAACATTGCTAACCCTCTAAAGCATAAAGCTAACCATCTTTACTTCTCATTGAAGATCATTAAAGAAAGAACAAATAGAGGAAAGAAGACAAGAAATAAACACCAGAACCACAACGAATATGCTGAGTTTCTTATATTGCGATCGGTGACTCCGGAGGCAGAGGAGATCCCCTGGCCTTTGGATGCTCCGTGTCGCCCCACAGGCACCGGAGGGAAACCAGATCTTACCCAACCCAAGGGTACCCCGCGTATTACTATTGCCGTATGGTATTATCAGCACGTATTGGTTGTTCTCCAGCTGTCCGAACCGCCCCTCCTTCGCCTTTTACCACTCCACCCCGCGCCCCCATATGGAAGGGAGACCCCAAGACCCATACACACAAGGAACATAGACACACACCCACACAATATATACAAGGGACACCGTAAGGTCCCGTTTATACTTCTTCGCGGGGCGATGCGACGTCACGTATAGTGGTCATACTGATTGTGCGACGCGATCGATCAATTTGGCCTCATTGTGTGGCCATCGCGTCGCGCCGCGACGAAGCATAAACGGGGCCTAAGCCCTAGTTAACACTTGTACCGCCACGCGGCGCGGCACCACGACCGCCATAGATATCGATTTTTCGCGCAGCCCGGTCGATACCTATCACGACCATCGTGCCGCGCCGCGCAGCGGCGCAAGTATAAACTAGGGCTAACCCGCCCTGCGGGCGATCGTATGGTATTATCTGCACGTATTGGTGGTTCTCCATCTGTTTGAACCGCCCCTCCTTCGCCTTATACCACTCCACCCCGCGCCCCTATGGAAGGAAGACTCCAAAACCCATACAACACAAAGAACATAGACACACACCCACACAATATATACCAGGAACACCGTAAGACCCCGTGCATACTTCCCGTCGCCGCGATGGAATCGCGGCGATGAGTTTTGCAGAGCGACGCGAAAGAATTTGAAATTCTCTGTGCTCGGCGCATCGCCCATCGCTCTGCAATGGGGCGCGACGGCAATCCGTCCAGGACCAAACGCTAAACACCGCGCGCGGCGCGAAAAAGTATGCCATGCCCGCGATGGGCGCGGGAAGCCATCGCGCATGCCGACCGTTACTGTTGCGGCGGCCGCGGCGAGATTTCCTTTGACTATTCGACCGCGTGCGGCGGAATGGCCATGAACTGAGCGCCGCGATGGCATCGCGGCGATGGAAGTATGCCCCCGGCCTTAGGCTTCCGCGTGTGGCCATTCCGCCGCACGCGGAAGAGCAGTCAAAGAAAACTTCGCCGCGGCCGCCGCAACAGTAGGGGTCGGCATGCGCGATAGCTTCCCGCGCCCATCGCGGGCATGGCATACTTTTTCGCGCCGCGCGCGGTGCTTAGCATTGGTCCTGGACGGATCGCCGTCGCGCTCCCTTGCAGAGCGATGGGCGATACGACGAGCACAGAGAAATTCAAATTTATTCGCGTCGCTCTACAAATCTCATCGCCGCGATTCAATCGCGGCGACGGGAAGTATGCACGAGGCGTAACCCGCCCTGCGGGCGGCCAGCTTGCCTCCTCGCAGCGGCCTAATCATAGGGAATCACCCATCTCCTGCGGTTGAACACACGGCAAATTCATGAGATTTATTGCAGTCCACGAAGAGCAACGAATACCATGCATCGGATGAAGAATAGAGCAGGACTCCTCTTCGGCCAAATTGACGGAATATCTCAGAGGCCATGGGGTGGGCGTACAGCACCGGCTGTGCCGCTTCGTCCAACCAGCACAAGCGGCGCGTAAGATGAAGAGCGGCGCAAAAGGACGCCGGAGAGCGCCGCTTTCCGCTCGCCACGCGTTGCGTCTGAGGAATGTCGCGTTAGGGCGCGGCACCCTCAACTTTTGGAGGTTGGGCAGATGGAAGTAGCCTATCATTGCATTTGGACGGGCATTGCCTGCTGTTTGAAACTAACTGCCGGCATAGCGGCATGTGAACAATGCATATAGGCCCGGCAGAGTCAATCGAGTGGGCGCAACCGCTCGCAGAGTGATGTTAGGCTGATGGGCTAATGGAAGGAGCCTATTCATGCGTTTGGACGAGCATGGCCTACTGTTTGGAACTAACTGCCGGTACAGCGCGCGCTGTGAACAATGCATATAGATCCGGCAGAATCAATCTAGTAGCCGTCGAGTTCGCATCGAGGCCGAGCCTGCGCGGCTCCGCGCTCATCATTCCCCTCAAGTGCCCTAGAGCCTAGTATCCAAGTATCGAAATGCTTTTCGCGTTCCGGGCGCAAAGCGGCTCGGCGGGGGGTCACTTGTACTGAGATGTTATCTGCCTTGGTAGGAACGCTCGTGAATAGCAAATAACATCACAAACGGCCTACCTCAGCTCACCACTGGGGTAGAACCCACCAGTGCTGTGCAAATTTTTAATTGTGTGCAATGCAGAATGAACTATAGGGCTGAATTTTATGGTGACCCCCCAAGCCACAATGCCGCGTTCCAAATCCTACGGGGGTTTGGCATTGCCTGACAGCGATTTCCACGATTCCACTGAGGCTCCAGGACGCCGCCAAACTGGACGCGCAGGCGTGTTTGGAGCATAATATATCTATCATGTTTGAACATTTCCGGCTGCAAATCGACGATTTTGTAGAAAGCAGAAGAAGTTGGCTAAAGGAAAACGATGTAACTCGTAAAGAAACCAACAAGGGAACGGTCTGAAGCATATGTCAGAACGCGGGGGAGCAACTCATATAGGGAAATTCCCCACCCTTCAATTAGTATGAAAATGTTTTCATTTTTTGCCAAGTCGTTAAACCCAATAAATAGGGGGCCTCAAGTGCTACGCGACAAATCGATGGAACGTAGGGTAGCGTGCGACTTTCCCAAGGAGTGGTGGGAAAGAGGCGTGGCGTGCGCCTTTCCCAAGGGCCGGAAGTGCCAGGAGCGATGGGAAATAGGCGTGGTTTGTATTTTGGCGCGAAAAGAAGCATGTATGTAGCGGGCTGAGTTAGCTAAAGTGGTTCGACCTGGTATTGCTTGTCGTCGGCTGTCTACTCGTAATAAGTCTTCTACCTGCCTGTGTGCCGAAGTGCTGGGTTAGTCCACGTTTACTTGAGGGCCAATTCGCGCTGTACGTAAGACACAGAGCTTCTGCAGCTAGAAACCTCTAGGTTCGCTGCAAAGAAAGGTAGCTAGAATCTGACAGGGTCGCTACTTACAAAGAGTGGGCCAACTGTGCCTACGAACAGTGCCACCTCTAGTCGAAGGAAGTCTGTACTCTAGCGAGTCACTTCAGGCACAGGCAATTTTAGCTGTAGTGTCTGAACAATTTCGTCACAACTGAATGTCGCAACTATTAGTCGAGGTTTTCACAGATACTGCACAGTTCTCAGACCTTTCTTGCAGAAATGTCTGGCGATCAATACGACGAAGAGATGCTGTCACCAGATAAAACAAGGGCAGCAAGTATGGAGCAAGATGAGAATCTTCGAGAAGCAGAAAATGTGAGTGAAGTACAACACCTCACCAGTGAAGAGATCGGTAAACAGTTTAGTAAGAGCTTAACAATGATTGTGGTCGAATGTGAGAGGGCTATGAGCCAGAAATATAGGACCACAGACCCGGTGAGAAATAGTGTTATGGACGCAGTGAGTAGACAAGTAAGAGTTGCGTAGGAAACAATAAAGAATCTTTTGGAACAAGCTACTGCGTAATAAAAAAAGCCGGTAGCGGCAAAATTGGTGCAAACTTTACATGCTGGCGAAGATATTGACGAAGCAGTATGAGAAATACTAAAAGTAGCAAACCTTACACAGCCGCACCAACTAGAAACTTGCCTAGACGAACGGATGACTGATAGAGAAGAGCTGCAAGTACTTTGTGATATAGCAGACTGTGAGAGGATTTCTGGTACGGCCAGTGCGAGAGATAAAGAGGGAAGTTGAGGACAGTGTGAACGAAGTTGCAAGGTTGTGGAACTACATTGATCAACAAGAGCTTCAGGTACGCGGAATGACGGACAAACCTCGTGATCTGGGGTGCACTAGAAGTCAACCTGCTGTGAACGCTAGTGCCAATACCAGTCATGCACAAGGTAACTGTTCACTAACGTAGAGAGACTACAGCCGATTTGCGAATGCTGGTAGTATGTTGCAGGTACAGTCGACTTCTCCCAGTGCGACCCGCATATGCTCATTGCCATCGCAAACAAGATGCTCCGAGAACAAAACAGTCAGCAGGTCTTTTGCGGATACAGGTACGGATTCACTCGCGGGTAACAGGAGTGGGGTGAGCCTGCTCGATAAGGAGTCCAGCTCCGAGTTCGCGTTTGTTGAGTATATGAGAACAACGGCCCTGCCTGTGTTAGAGCCATATACGGGTAGTGAGAAGCAAAGTTTTAAACGATTCGTCAATGACTTTACGATAAGGTATTACAAACTACAACGGGATGATAGAGGCCTAATCCAGCTTTTTGAAAGCTTCTTGAGAAGAAAAGCTCTCGTAACTGTTGAAGCCCTGCCAAACGAGGTGAAGTAAGGCTGTTTCGAAGAGGTGGTCCAGGCGATGGAAGACAGGTTGTCTGAAGAAGGAAACGCAGCTAGGGTTAAGGCAATCGCTCAACTTCGGAATCTCACGATTAGGCCCGACCAGTCGGTGGAGGAGTTCTGCGTTGTGCTGGAGGCCCTATCTAACAAGGCGTATCCAGATGGTCTACGGAACAATGCTCGAATCTCACGGCCCGCGTTGCATGCAGAGAAAATGTCCGCAACTAGGGGAGAAAATGCCTGCGATCAAGGGAGAAAATGCCCGCAACCAATAACCGCAACCGTTAGAGAAGATGCATCGGTCGACGAGGTTAACGTATAGCACACCAGGGGCCGGATCCATCAACGACTTACCGCAATTTAACCGAAAAACGCAACAGAAATCCCTGATAGCGCGGGGAAATGTTTCACCATATCGCTTGATAATGCGATATCAGGGATTTCAGCTGCGTTTTCTCTGTTAAATTGCTATAAGTAGTTGATGAGTCCAGCCCTAGAACATGCTATTATATCATGTGGAAACTGCAAAAGGGTCGTAATAAAGAAAACAACTTTCGGCGGTAAATATCATTAAGGAAAGCAGGAATAAACTTATTTATTATTATTTATTCATTTTGAGAAGCGAGTTGCGCCAAATAATGAAATATCAAAAGTAATGAGATTAATACCACGTGAAATAAAAAGGAGATGCAGAAGTCAACAATAGCCAAGAAGAACACACCACACATTTAGAGCTCTTTAGTCCGCTGATCGAAAAGCTTTTTAAAACTTCTGAGAGGCATCTGAGAGGTCTACCGAGAAAAATTCAGAAGCAATTTTAACCCTTCTGGTCAGAATTTTAAACATCATTACCATGTTGAATATTGTTCTTCTGCGTTTTAGCGACCGTAACCCCAGCCGTTTTTAAGACGGTAAGTTCGAAACTGTAGGGAAACCGCTCATTAGGAGAGTGTTAGCCGGATGTGTCATTAATATAGTGGTTTAAGTCAGCAACGTTTCATTCGGATCAAATCTCCAATAAGAAGCTGATGGCAAAAATTTCATGCTCAGAAAGGATCTCTCCTAGCGAGTTCTGTTCCAAAGATCCGTCTTCGGATATTGTCATGCCCTTCGCTCCGTACCATGGACTGATCACGTTTTTGTTTCAGCATCATCAAAATGTGTAAAAACGTAGAACCAGAAGCGGGTATAGACATAAGCGCATAAACACTGGAATACTTCTTAACAAAAGAAGAGTTCGATAGAAAGTTTAGCGGAGCTCCCGTGCTCACAGTAGTCATAAAGAAAGGATCAGTTATGAAGTAAGCATTTCTTATCTAAGATGCATGCTTACTCAGATTGCAAAAATACGCGAAAAGCCTTCTATTTTTACACTGGCAGGGGCTCCATATCTTGCTGGGTCAGATATTTTCATGCATCGGAAACCATTGCATTCATGGACGGAAACACCATTCTCGTTTTTCCTCTTCAAGGTTTATTGTAGCACTGCCCTTGGTCATATGATGCAATTATGGCAATAGGTGTTCACCTTTTTCGAGAGGGCTAAACTTTGCTGGTGTGGGATTAAACGACAATTCATGAAATATAGGTGACTAAAAACGACCTCGCCCCTCTTTTTGCGCATACGGATGAGATATCCAGTTGCCAGACCCTATTTCTTTCTTATGTCCTATCCATAACGAAATGAAAATACCGTATCCTTGCTCACGATTACCACATGCTTTGTTGAACCGGTTTGATCGCGTGTACGGCAACCGTTCAGTATACGCGGATATTTTCTCCCCAGACCGCGGGCATTTTCTCGCACCGAAACAGATGCGGCGCGGTTCGGGCATTTTATATCGTAATCTATCCAGATGTGCCTGTAGAGGTAGTTTCGCTACAAAAAGCGGAAATATTGTTCAGACAGCTGGCTAGGTGGTCGGGTACCTATTTCATATCAGAAGCCATTGAAACTAGCGCAAGTCATGAGGAGTATGAGAACGTAAAAAAAGGCGGTGTTAAGGTTGGAAAGGAACCGTGTTGCCGCAGCACATTGGACAAGGAATAGATCCCATACTGGTCTCCGCGATATGGGAAGGAAAAGTTCAGCTGGTAAAGTCCCGCTGATCGGTGACGTTAATATATCTAACAGTAGGCATTTCCCAACAACGCGGAATATAAATAATGTGGTAGCAGGACCAGGTAGCAGAGAGCGCCTAGCAGATACATCACCACCAACAAGAGTAGAGCATGCTATTCTTGCGGAAAAAGGGGCAACTGGCAAGGAAGTGCCGAAACCCTGGGCAGAGAGAGGCTAGCGATGCTCAACGCCGTCCATGAACCACTAAGGTGAGACAGGGAGGATCGCTCTCAGCATGGGTTGATAATTTGGCATGTAAGATATTCAGCAGTGAAGAGCTGGAGAAAGCGAAGCGGCTCTCCGGACCCAAATCGATGACATCAATCCGGAAGATAGAAATGGAAGTGAAGGCTTTATTAGACCTGAGATGTCTATTATACCCGTCAAAGTGCGTCAAAAAGCTAGGAGAGAAGGCATCGATCTGGAGATTCACGTCACTAAGATCCTTCGAATAGATGCGGTTGTTCGCAATGCATCCGGAGAGATTATGACCTTCTTGGATACGATATGTGTGCCGGTAACAATGCACGGTAACATTCAACTCGTTCCATTTCATGCAATCGCAAACTTGGGGCTGCAATCGGGAGACATGGAGAAGAAGGAAGAGCAATTTGGATCTGAGTCGGTAGACGCTGTAGTAGAGGAAGGAATCCTTATTCCCGCGCACAGTTCCAGGTTAGCGAACTTGGTGGGGAACACAGCAGCAGGCGAAAAATTTTTACGATCAAATAACGATGCCATCGAACACGAAGTCTGCAAGGTGTCGGCAGACGGATCGACAACAATAAAAGTATGGAATACGACCGATGAAGCGAAGGCGCTGCACAAAGGAGAGATCGTCGGAAAGTGGACTCAAGAGGAATGGGTGCCTGTTGATATTTTTGATAAGGATGCCGACATGCTGGAAGAGGGCAATAGAAGGCAGGATTGCAACAAGGATAGAGTCGAAGAACTGATAACGATTCTGAAAGAAAAACCCGATGACACCAGAATTGGAAACTCTAGTGTGGCAGTATCCTGGCACGTTTGCCGTAAGGGACTCAAAGCTCTCGCAAACGAGCCTCGTTGAGCACGACATTAACACTAGCGATAGCCAGCCGATAAAACAGAAAACGAGCCAGTCCCAATAGGAGCGCGAAAAGTATTCAACGCGATTACTCAAGGACTGCTGGAACGAGTCATAACGCGAAGCAACTCGGAGTGGGCATCCCCAGTCGTATTGGTTAGGAAGAAAGACGGCACTTTACGCCTATGCGTTGATTACAGGGCGGTGAACAAGGTCACAAAGCAGGATTCTTATCCACTCCCCTCAATAGATACAGTGCCACCGAGTCTTGGAGGAACGAAAGTTTTCTCTACCCTAGACCTAGCTTCTGGGTTTTGGCAGATAAGGCTATCTGAAAACGCAAAGGAGAAAACTGCTTTCACAACTAGCGAAGGACTGTTTGAATTCGAGGTACTGCCTTTTGGCCTTGCTACCAGCCCAGCCCGGTTTCAACGGCTAATGTATATGGTATTAACCGAATTACGAATCAAGGACAGTGAAATATTCGTGTATATCGATGACATCCTAGTGGCTACCGAATCAATCGAGCGACATTGTGAAGTGTTGAGGCTGGTTTTTGAAGATTCAGAAAGGCAAATTTGAAACTGAACCTCAAAAATGTGAGTTTTTCAGAAATAAAGTGGCATTTTTAGGTCACGTAATCAATGATAAGGGAGTAAACACTGACCCAGACAAAATTGCGAAAATAGAAGCATACCCCGCTCCCAAAAACCTAGCCGAGCTCCGAACATTCCTAGGCATGGCGTCATACTATCGCAAGTTCATATTGGGGTTCTCAAAGACTGCGAAACCGCTGTATCTGTATAACCTCACGAGCCCTAAAACGAAGTTCCATTGGACGCCAATCGAGCAGCGTGAGTTCGAAAAACTAAAACATGCCATGACGAGGGCACCAATACTGGTCCAGCCGGATATCGTAGCGGCTATGGAGGGATCAAGAAAGACCGTTCATTATTTACACTGATGCCTCCGGAGAGGGACTCGGAGCAGTTTTGTCCCAAGAAGGAGCTGATAAACAGCTACATCCAATTTACTTTGCTTCGAAAAGCCTTTCGAAGGAAGAAAAGAACTATCATGTCACTGATTTAGAGGCTCTAGTGCTAATTTTTGCACTTCGAAAGTTTCATTTCTTCATTTATTGCATCAGAACTATAGTACGCACTGACCATAAACCGTTGACTAGCCTATTTAAACAGGCGAATATATCGGCGAGAGTCCTTCGATGGGCGTTAGAAGTGCAAAAGCATAATTTGGAGATTCAGTTCGTTATTGAAAGGAGCAGTAGCAGGTGGCACAGAGGATGTAACGGTGTGCCCGGAAAATGAAGTTGTGGTTGGGCAGGTGAACACGGAAATGTCGAGCTGGCTCAGCGAACTTCGAGAGGATCCGACATATAGGGAAATTGCACGGACGGTGGAGAGCGAAGGAGAAGACTATGAATTGAGGTTAGCCCGTTGCAGTAAGCGGTATCACACAGCTGATTTTGTAATCGAGGATGGACTACTGAAAATGGTCAAGGAGCATAATAATGTAACAGTGGTATCCAAAGAGCGGAGAAGGCATATTTTTGAAGAAACTCATTCTGGCGTAATGGCTGGCCATCTAAATGGCTAAACGAACGTAAACTTACGCAAAAAATCAAGAAGTCGGCATTCTGGGAAGGAATGAACCAAGACATTTGCAAGTGGACAAGGGCATGTACGAAGTGCTTTCTGACGTGCATGCACGAGAAAACGGTCCCATTCCTCAAACCCATTACGACCTCACGTCCATTTGAGTTTATGGGCATACACCATCACCGAGGCTGGAAAATGGCGGCGGCTGATGGTCCTTGCGGCCGGCGTCTTCTGCTGACCCTTCTTAAGCAGCTGCCGGCGATTCTGATGGTTGTGAACCGGCTGGACCGTGAAGATCTTCTCGTCGGTGAACAGCACCTTCGACAAGCGACCATCGCCGACCAGCTGACGCATTCGCCTGCATTTCCTCAACCTCTCAGCTTTCATCGCGTCGTTGAGGAAGTGAATACGAGCTACTTTGTAGCTGCGTAATCCCAGCTTCCTCCTGGCTATATGCTGGACTCGTTCCCTACTGATCCCGAGATCCGTAGCCATCTTGTTCATCGACACCTCAGGATTACGGCGAATGCGACAACGAACCTTGTTGATGTTCTCCGGTGTTGTCGCAGTGGTGGGACGGCCGCTGCGGGGACGGTCCGAGGTCCCGCCAGTCTCCTTGTAGCGTCTTACAATCTTGTAGACGGTCCTTTGTTTGAAGCCGGTTGTTCGAATTATGTCCGCGGTCCTCATTCCTGTCTTGTGCAGCTCGACGACGGTGATACGCTCACTTTCACGAGACATAACGCAAGCACAACTGAAAACGAGAAAACTGGAGCAACAGATTCTAGATCAAAATTGCGCGAGGAATACAACGGAAACAACAGAAATAACAAAAAACCTCAATTTCAAGGCCAAAAGTAGCGCCGCAAAAAATTGCCCGAACTTTTCAGCCACCCTGTAGATATAGTCGAGTTAGGCCATTCAGAAAACGGTAATCGGTACGCGCTTATCGCAGTCGACCACTTTTCAAAGTTCGTTGGCGCATACGCGATCCCAGACAAATCGGCAAGCGCGCTAGCAAAAGCGCTCTTTGAATGTGGATCTGCGACGGGCGCCGTTGGCCGAAATATCTCCACTCAGACCAAGGGCCTGAATTTGTCAACGGTGGAATATCTGAAATATGTGAAGTTACAGGCATTAAGCAGTCTCTAACGAAGGGTTATAATACCCGAGAGAACGGAGTCACGGAGCGCGCAGTGGGAACCATCTGTAGAATGCTTAAAAAGAAGTCGGTGGTTCCAGCGCAGTGGGACCGATGACCAATTCAGCACCTCACGAGGCCATTGGAGATAGTCTCTTTTATATTCTACATGCATATGACTCATATGTTTCCTACAACGAAATACCTAGAGAGGTCCTTTCCTGGAACCACATGGATTTTGATGATTGTAGGCAGGAATACAACAATACAATATATTAGAGATTGCATGAGGGACCTAGGTGAGACGTATCGCACAAAAATGAAGGCGGAATATGATAAAAGAAACAAAGTTGATGTCGCAAAACTACCTAAATGGGCGATCGCGTATATATGGCGTTACCGTGAGAAAAAGCAGTTTCGAAACATCCGAAACTAACAGATATTTGGAGGGTCCCTATCGAGTTATAGAAGTCAGTAAAAACTCAGCGCTGGTAGCGAGCATTAGTGACAACAAAGATCCCGTAAGAGTACAACACGATGCCCTCATAATACTCTCAGATGAGATAGACGATAGTGTGGTGGAAACGAAAACTAAACGGGTCCGGAAGGGTCAAAAACAGTGTAATAACGAAGTCGGGAACAACCAGAAACCAATGATGTTCTTTGTAGGGCAACGACGGCAGACCCGAAAATCTCCGACAATTCGGCATTGAGCCTGCTTTCCGTGCGCCCGGATGGTGGTCGCCGAGATGGTGATGCTGACAGCTACAATTGCTCAATTCGTTCGAAGACGTTTGCGGATGTCGTGCCAGAAGAACAAGATGCAACTATTCGCAAATTCTTTGTACATTCTATCTTTGAGCTTGCACATATGTTATCTATTTATGACAACGAAACAGAACAAGAACAAGAAGGGAACTCTGACTAGGACACCAGCATATCTATCTTTGTGACGATTCCTGGAGTGAAGAGAGCCTATACATTCTAAAAAGGGCACTGTGAGCATCTCCAGAAGGCTTTTCTTTTTCATAATGGAATTCCGAAAGCTATGGCTGCTTCGGAAGTCGACATGGACATCAACCTTCTCAGTGATCTCGCGAATGCCGATATCAGATTCCTCGCACACACTCTTGGGAAGAAGTTGCCGAAAAAGGTGCGAGTCCGAAAGTTTCGAACTGTTTTCCGGCCGGTTTTCATGAATATGGTACAGTAGCGACGGGCGATGGAAACAGCAACATGGTCATCTATAGCAGCTTAATGGATATCGTGAATCACGTCAAGGAGACAGCTGCACTAAAGACGCTGATCTTTGTGACGCCAACGTCGGAGGAGCCGCATGAGGCTGAAGAATGGCAGATCTGTGCAATGTCGCTGATCGGAGCAGAGAGATCTGGAACAAAGTTGATTGCAGTATGTGGTCCCCAAGGGGACCAGGCGTGGCAAGTCCACAGAAGAGACGCAAAGAAAATGTTCGAACTGATCAGAGAAACCGCGAAAGCCAACCAGAGCAACGTGCTCGTCTTGTATAGCGAAGTGCCATTCAACGGCGAACCATTCGGCTTCGGAGAGAAAACTCGTCCGTGTGCTGGTGCAGTATACCCAGCAATGGCGGTGAAGTCGTTTTTGACTGCATTGCAGTCTTACGTCGCGCCATATGCATGGAGCCTTGTATGAATTCCGCAAGGAACCGCTGGGTCGTGAGATTGTTTACAGAAACAAGAAGCGAAGCATGCAATAAAGAATGAGTGATACAACGAAACACAGCGGATGGAAGTACAACGGTCGTCTCCTTGGGAATCGAGAGCAGCAGGGTCGAGGAGGAAGTAGAGGAGGCGGACGCGCTCGCTTTGCGCGCTCATTCAAAATGTCGTCACAGCTGCCACGGATGCTAAAACTGACTTTGCTAATTTTTCTCTTGTTTTGTAGTGATTCATGGTATTGTTAACTGATCTCATCCTACGAAGAAATGATTTGTTGTAATATTTTTTTCGCTTCTTTGCACAGTGAAATTATATGTTTGTTTTCATGTTTGTTTCGTTTCTTTGCATTAGTTTGGTCATCGACAGGGACGTCGACTATAGAGAGGGGGATGCCGGATGCGCTACGCAGCAAATCGATTGAACGTAGCTAGCGTTCGCCTTTCCCAAGGGCAGGAAGTGCCAGGAGCCATGAGAAATAGGCGTGGTTTGTATTTCGGAGCGTAAAGAAGCCTATATGTAGCGGGCTGAGTTAGCTAAAGTGGTTCGACCTGGTATTGCTTGTCGTCGTGTATTCGGCTGTCCACTTGTAATAAATCTTCTACTTGCCTGTGTGCCGAAGTTCTGGGTTAGTCCCACGTTTACTCTCAATTGGATACGGCGCATCACGAGTTTGGGGTATGTACGCCCGCGATGCCCCTACCGGCAAGCGGGTTAAAGCGCAGTGGGAGTGCGGTTGCTTCATGCGAGGAAGGGGGGAGGGGGTTTGGTTCTTCTGCGCTGCTACATTTTGCATTTCTACTGACTAGTTGAGATTTGGGGGATTCTGACGTCTATACCATTTTTAGACGTTTTCTGCGCATTTTCCATCTGTATGCTGTGGAGAGTACCTTTCTTGCCACTTGTTTATTACTGACCGGTTTTCTAACTACAAGACAATGAGAAACCTTGACTTGTGCGAGACAGCTTGTTGAACGTTGACAAGTGATTCTCTGCAGCAGCCCAATCCTGAAATCGCGGTGTGTCTTCCTACATGGTTATGAGCAATACGCAACCGAAATCCAATTGAAGGCGTATCCTTTCCTTCGAAAGAAGAGTTCCACTCGAAAACGCTATATGCCCACTGCTTGCTTGCCTCTTCACATCCATCAGTTCATCTTGCGGGCCCCAATCTTCTTCCTGTTCTTCCACTTCCAGCTGTTCGTCTTTGTCAACTTCAAGCTTCGAAGTTCCTGTGTATATTGGCCATCAATTCATCCAGCTTAATTTCTTTTCTCGAAGGCTCCTTTTCTAAAGGTGGATCATACTTCAGCGTGAGCAGGTGGATCACCTCTCGAGCATTGGCGGACATTGTTGGTGTTAGGCTTCACATAGTCTTCAGGAGACCTCTGATTTCCAGGTGACAGGCAAAGATGAGGGAGAAAGTGTATCGATGCCGTTTAGGTTAATTTGCGAGATTCACAGACCGCGATTCTCACTTGAACCACCTCCGACTTCACACCCTGGTCCCTTTTGTAAATCCGAGCAGGATGCTTTTCCCGAGGTCATTGGTTCATGTATGGAAACAGACTCTGAGGAGCCTGTAGCCTTTGTACGTTGCCGGTATTGTGCCCTATGCTGCTTCATGCGTTTTGCACCTGTTTGTCACTGGTGTTGAATATCTACACATCATCTTGTTGAATACCACAGTATTCAGCTGGAAAATTAGGCATAAAAACGTCTGAAAATGGTATAGACGTCAGAATCCCCCAAATCTCAACCAATTAGTTGAAATTGCAAAAATGCAGAGCGCAGAGGGACTAAACCCCCGACCTTCCCTGCACGAAGCAACAGCACTTCCACCGCGCTTCGAGCCGCCTGCCGATTGGGGCATTGCGGGTGTACAAGACCCCCCAAACTCGTGATGCGCCGTATTCTGTTGTGACTTCAAGGACCACCTTCTCCTTGCGTTAACGAATTGGCAAAAAATGAACCCTTTTTTATACTAATTGAGGAGCTTCCCCCGTTCAGACATACGTTTCTGACCCTTCCGTTGTAAGTTACAGTGGTGGGAAACTGCAGGTTCAGCTTGTGCAACCAAATTTTTTTCCGAATTCGGTCGATAATTGCGGTAAGACGAGGTGAGCTAAGGGCATGCAAATCCGTGGGCAAGCAGAGCATTGAAGGCACTTTACACTGACATGCTCACAGCTCTCCAGCTGCCTAAATTACCTTAGCCCATTGCCATTTTAGAGCGGCGGACGGCAACGATGAGCTTCCTTCGCCCTTATTCGCCCACGTTTGAGACTTCGAGACTTGCGGTTTTGTTCAGCTCGAAAAGCTCTATAAAACGGTACCGCTCTCAGCGAACTCTGGAAATATCGATTTTTTGACAATTTCGCGTCCATGACAAGGCCGCAGCGGAAGGGCGATGACGTCACCGAAAGTCAATATTCTCGAATTTGGCCAAGTTGGGTTCCATTCGGTAGCGCATTTGATGATGAATTAAACGATGTTACTTATAGTAGCGAGAGCCGTAATCTGAGCGAGTAAGGGCGCGGAGAACATCGATCGTTGATGTGCCAAATTGCACGCGCGGGCGTGTTTGGAGCGCGATAACTCTGTCAATCGTAAACCCTTGCGGCTGTAACTTATGAATTTCGTAGACAGCAAGAAGATCTAGCAAGAAGATCTTCGTCAACGCACAGCGATGTAGAACGGGCAGAGTTGCAGTGTGCAAAACTGTTGTTCAATTTTGCATCCATCGTCGGAAAAAAGTGCGTAGGGGAGAAGAACAGTAAAAGTTCTTTTCTCTGACGTGCTCACAACTCCCAGCTGCCTATACTGGCTTAACTACAGTTGCCACCTTACAAGGGAACTGCCTGAACGGCACGCCGGAAGGGCAAGAACGAGTACTACAGGGAGAATCTCCGCCCTCCAAATAGTAACAGAACATATTGTGGTTTTGCCGAATCGTTGAGGCAAACGAGTAGGAGGGTGTAATGGTTAAGAGTCTGCAGAGCGGGCTTACCACGGCAACGCAAGATGCTGTCGTAGTGGGCTGGGTGGCGACAGTGGTTGAGGAGCTGCCTCATGTTCGTGAGGTCGAGGGTTCGGTTCCCATGCCGCGTTTTTGCACTTTTACCGTAGTATCGGATTTTCATAGAGATTTCCATATCTGAACTTGTTTTGGAGTTTGGTACGGTAAGACGTTTTTACTAATTATTATTTGTGGACATCTCGTAATTCACCTCAATATTCGAAATATGGTGGGATATATGCCAAATACGATTGCATATGAAATATTTATGAAAAAAATGATACGCAAGCACAAAGTGCATGAAACAGTAAGACCGATCACAGTATGGGCAACGTATGAAGGCTAAATTTTCTTCACATCCTGACTCATCACATGGACTGAGCTCTTTCGGGAATGTCATTCCACTCGGGTATTCGAAGCAACCAGGGTGTGTCGTCAAATAGCCAACCTTGTACCACGCGAATTCAAACGAGGATTGCACAACATCGGTACTCCAGTGACACGACCTTCAAATTTACAAATAGTGCACTGCTCCACAGTTCCTGCCCAGTGGTACTTCGCTGCAGCCCAACCCTGGAATCGCGATACAGTCCACCTTCCCGTTCTCAAACTTGTATAGGATAGCAATTCTAGTATAGCTAGACCCTTTCCTCCGAATCGATCTGTTCTCCCGAAAACGTGATAGTGCCTTCATTGGTTCGTGACTCCGGCACAATCCTCTTCTGGTTGAAACTCTTGATACACTTCTTCCACTACCTCCAACTTCTCCACTTCGTCGATTTCCACCTGTCGCAGTTCAAAATCCTGTAGGATGCTTGCAGTCCTTTCCGCCAGCTTCATTTCGTCTCTCGAAGAGACAGCATTCAGTGGAGATCCGCACTTCAGAATCAGAAGGTGAAGGACCATTCAAGGGTTAGCAGACGTTGTAGAGTCAGTGCTGGCGGTAGCAGCTCGTTATGACAGCGCGACTTTGTAAGCATAATAGAGGCAACAATACTGATCGACGTGGTAGGTCAAGTTGAAGATCATGTGGATCATGTTCTACCTTTCTGTTTCAAAATCGCATTTGGCATATTTCGGACAATGCTGGTGAATTACGAGATGCCGACAAATAAAGGGTAGTGAAAACAACTTACTGTAGCAAACTCCAAAAACAAGTTCAGATATGGAAATCTCTATGGAAATCCGATACTATGGTGAAAGAGCAAAAACGCGACGTTGCATGGGAACCGAACCCTCGACATCACGAACATGAGGCAGTCCCTCTACCACTGCGCACCCAGCATCTTACGCTGCCGTGTAAGACCGCTATGCAGACCCTTAATCATTCCACCCTCCTACTCGTTTGCCTCAAGGATTCGGCAAAACCAAATTATGTTCTGTTACTATATGGAGGACGGAGATTCTCCGTATAGTACACGTTCTTGCCGTTCCGGCGTACGTTCAGACAGTTCCCTGATTATGGCGGCGGACATAACGGTTGGAGTTTCTAGCATTCTTATTCGCCCATATTTGAGTCTTGGACACTCACAGTAACACCGTTCTGTTCACCAGTAAAAACCTCTATCGAATGGTAATAATCTCGACCAATTTCGGAAAAACTGATTTTTTGACAATTTTGCATCGAGGACAAGGCCGAGGCTGCGCGGCCGATGACGTCATCGAAAATCGGGATTTCCGAAATTGAATAAAATTTTTTCGTTCACTCTTTGTCCAAAACATCTAGGAGGTTTCTTGAGACGCTTATTACGGATCCGACGCCCGTTTGCGAAAATTGCGCCAATTTCAATAGGTTACTTCCCATTGAGGGTAGTCAGATCAGGGTTACCGATCACCCTCAGCTATCGGTATGGGTGGTATCCTGCCATAGTCGGCAAAATGGACTTCGGCATCGTGTTCGGCACCCTGAATAACCCCTGCCCTTAAACGGAGAATGAGCAAAATCATGATCCTAACCCGACCACTCTCAATTATCCAGGAGAAAATCCAAAACTTGCCAAAATCAGCGGAATTTTCAAAAACGGGCGTCGGATTCGTAATCAGCGCCCCAAATAACTCCCTAGATGATTTTGAACAAAAAATATGGTATTTCGAAAATGTCGATTTCCGATGACGTCATCGTCCGCGAAGGCTCGACCAGGAACGGCACCGTCCTCGATGCGAAATTGTCAAAAAATATTTATTTCCAAAATTGATCGAGATCGATACCGTTCGATAAAGTTTTTCGAGCTGAATAAAACGATATCATCGCGGATGTTGGAGACTCAAATGTGAGCGAGTAAGGGCGGTAGAAAGCTCACCGCTGCAGTTCGCCCCTCTAAAACGGCATCAGTGGCAGTATAGGCAGCTGGGGAGTTGCAAGCGTGAATGTGAAGAGTCTTTACTATTCTGCTTTCCTCCGCACTTTTAGGCCGTTAGCTCTCCGCGTCTTAACGTAGTGATCGAGTGAAGTCGGCAAAAATCATGTCACATAAACTTAACCTGCAGTTTCGCACCACTGTCACTTTGTCCGTTCTTAAGCTACGTCGCTGTGCTTTGAAACCCTGCTAGACCTTTTTTCTGACTACGAAATTAATAAGCTACAGCCGTAAGGGTTTGCACTTGAAAGAGTTATCGCGCTCCAAAAGATCGATATTTCCAAAATTGGTCGGGATTGACATCATTCGATAGAGCTTTTCGTGGTGGACAGATCGGTGTTATTGGGAGTGTCGAAAACTCAAATGTGGGCGCATAATGCGGAAGAAATTCACCGCTGACTTCACCGCTGCTCTTAATCGACTGCAGTGGGTAAGGCAGTTTAGGCAGCTGGGAAGTTGTGAGCAGGTCGTCGCAAAGTGCCTTCAGTGCTCTGCATCCGCGGATTTGCATGCCGTTAGTTCGCCTCGTCTCTACCGCAGTGATCGACCAAATGTGAAAAAAATGGGCCGCACAACCTTAGTCTGTATTGGCAGCTTCGCTCTCTTGCGCCGACTCGATTGATTCTACCGTGCCTATATCCATTGTTCACAGCGCGCGCCTTGCCGGCAGTTAGTTCCAAACAGTTCTCATCCAAACGCATGGATAGGCTTCTTCCATCAGCCCATCAGCCTAATGAGCGGTCGAGCCCACTCGATTGACTCTGTGGGCGTATATGCAGAGCGTGTTCAGAGCGCGCGCCATGCCGGCGCATGTTCCAAACAGTAGGCCATGCTCGTCCAAACTCATGGATAGGCTCTTTCCATCAGGCGAACGTCCAGAAGTTGAAGGCGCCCTAACGCGACTTGCGTCATACGCGTGGCGAGCGGAAAACGGCGCTCTCCGGCGACTGTAGAGTATACCTTTGTCCTTGGGAAAAAATTTCGAATGATCGAATAATATTCGATTTTCAAAATTTCGAATTTCGAATGATCGAATAATATTCGATTTCCAAAATATCGAACTTCGAATGATCGAATATTATTCGATTCTCAAAAATTCGAATTTCGAATAATCGAATTTCGAATTGTCGAACATTCGAATAATCAAATGAACACCTTACTTATTGTGGTCACCCAATGATTGACATTACTTAGGTTTATTAACCACTGTAAACTGCGTTGAGAGAGCGGCATATACAAAGGCTTCAGGCTGTCATTACTCTTGTACCAGTTGGTTAATTGCGAAAAGGATCGGTAATTATCAACTGTGGTACTTCGATTTCTATCAATGGATCTCCTGTCTCGTGGCGACGTACTCTCGCTACTCTTACGTTAAATCAGGGCTAATGGAGAGGAGAATGGCGAGTCCAGTGAGTGATAAGCGCTACTGAGGCTGAAGGCGACGAGCGAGGCGAGGGCGAGCTGACGACCGAACCGAGGCTGTGGAAGCCGGTGTCCAGGCTCAGATGCCGTTGCTCAAGCGCCGCGAAAGCTGCTCCATCCATTTCCTTCACGAGACCAAAAGACGGTGACAAAGCTATAATGAAGCACCCTTGCTTCCCTAGGAATTCGTGTCCCGAGAAGAAAGAAACATCTTGGATAGGCAGAGCTAGATTGTTATAGATCTTGCTTCATAGGTTACTGTTTCCTTAGGTTATACCGAAGCTTCTATTTGGTAAAAGAAAGACCAGCATGGTCGAAGAAGTAACACAAATGCGATCTGGTGCAGAAGAGGCACATTGGAGCTCATGAGTGGCATTAAATCTGCGTTCTGGCTCCGTTGAAGAGCTTCGCGTCACATATAAGCAAACGGACCCGAAGCCCATGGTTGGACTCTAATCTGGTAAGACACTACGACTTGGACAGTGTTATTGCGAAAATGTGAATGGCTCGCTTTCATAGGAAACGGAGTACTTTAACGTCTCTGCTGGCAGAAAGCAGGAGATTCCCAGGCTCCAGAAAGTGCTACCTCCCTACTGCAGCTCCTTCCGGCTTCAATCGTTCCATCGCTGTACTTGAGGTAGAAATACAAAAAGGGAGATTCTCCCGTAGTATACCCAAGGCCTCATTGAACAGCCATAACACGATTCACTTGTTATTCACGTGACCGGCCGCAGGAGGCTGGATGGTGTTCCAAGGAAGCAGGGACCCAGCGGAGGTCGGTGTTTGCCCGCGCTTACCTCACGTCAACTAACAGGGAAGTGTCTGAAGCGTTGTCTGAACGGGAAGAGCGAGTCATATAGGGAGATTCCCCACCCTCAATTAGTATAAAAGCGTTTTAATTTTTTTGCCAAGAAAAAACCCAAGGAGTACGGGGTCGTTGTAGTCTCACGAGTTCGACGGTCCTGTATGTCCGCGATGCCTCTGCTGCAAGCGGGTCGCAGCGCAGTGGATAGAGGCGTTGTTTCATGCGAGGGAGATCGAGGGTTCAATCCTCCTGCGCTTTTGCGTTTCAACCATTTCAACTGATTGTTGAGAATTGATGGATTCTGACGTCTATACCATTTCAGATGTTCTCTACTAATTTTTCCAGCTGTATGCTGTGGTTTAACATAATGATGCATAAACGTTCAACATCAGTGATACACAGGCACAACGTGCATGAAGAAGAGGCACTGGTCACAATAGGGTGGCGTATAAAGGCTACAGGCTCCTCACAGTTTGTTTCCCTAGATGGACCGATGACCTCGGGAAAAACCATCCTGCTCGGAATTTCAAAGACCAGGACGTGACGTAGCAAGTGGTTCCAATGAAGAAACGAGGTCTATGGATCCCGCAAACTGGCGTTAACGGTTATCGATACACTCTTTCCCTCATCTTTGGCTGTCAACTGGAAATCAGAGGGAGCTGAAGGTTTCAAACCTAGCACCAACAATGTCCGCCGATGCTAGAGTGGTGATCCACCTACTTACGCTGAGGTGTGGCTCACCTTTAGGCAAGAAACCTTCGAGGAAAGAAATCAAGCTGGCCGAACAGATGGCCAGCATGCTCAAGGACTTCGAAACACGTCAACTTGAAGTTGACGAAGACGAACAGCTGGAAATGGTGGAAGAAGAAGATTGGAATCCGCAAGATGAACTGATAGACGTGGAGATGCAAGCAAGAATTGAACATATGATAACGTTTTCGGGCGGAATGATTTCTCTTCCACGTCATTGTGCATGACCCTCGTTTTGACCTGCGAAAAAGGGACAACATCCTGAAGGTAGATGTCGAAGCTGCGGGTAGCTGCCGGTAGCTGAAGGAGGACGGATTTGTTATAATGACATTGAAGGTGGTGTCGCTGGTATACTGTGAGGAGCCCGTAGCTTTTATATTCTGTCCGATTGTGACCAGTGCTTCTGTTTCATGCTCTTTGGGCCTGTGCATCACTGGTATTGAACGTTTATACATCGTTGAGTAGCTTTCTCATTGCCTTGTGGTTAAAAAACGGTCAGTAATAAACAAGTGGAAAGAAATTTACTCTCCACGGCGTACAGCTGGAAAATTAGGCAAAAACATCAGAATATGGTATTAATGTCAGAATCGTTCAACTCTCAACCAAACATATGAAATGCACAAATGCAGCAGAGCACGAGAACCGAACGCCCGACCTCCCACCCATGAAACAACGCCTCTATCCATTGCGCTCCGAGCCACTTGGCGGTCGTACAAGACCCACGAATTCTATTATAACGGACTGCCTACTCCTTCTGTTTAACGACTTGGCAAAAATAAACCCATTTTTATACTAATTGAGGGGTGGGGATTCTCCCTTATAACTCGCTCTCCTCTTTCAGACATTCGCTCCAGACCCTTCCCTTGTCAGATTGCATACACACATTTTGGCCACTTTGAATGACGCCTTCTTATCAAAAAGTCACAGTTCCCTGGTTTTCGAAGAAGAGTGCATTAACTAGTTAAAAAATTGATAAAAAATATTCGAAATTCGATTATTCGAAATTCGAAGCCTTCGAATATTCGAATGAACAAACATTCGAATATTGGACTTTCTCGAATAACCGAATAAACGAATAATTCGAATATTGGACTTTCTCGAATATTCGAATAAACGAATAATTCGAATATTGAACTTTCTTCGAATAGTCGAATATTCGAATATTCGAAATTCTAATTTATTCGAAATTCGACTATTCGAAATTTGAAAAGGACAAAGGTATACTGTAGAACTCGCTTGACCTCACGGCCCGCTCCTGGCGCTGTCGAGCCAAAGAGGTTGTGACTCGCCTCAGCGTAATGGAAACGAAAATGCTGCACTGGACGGCTGGTGTTACGCGTCTGGGCAGTAATCGCAACGCTGAAATGCGTAGGGTGGTATGGCCACGTTCTTCGCGCTAGTGGTGACACTATTCGGAGATTGACCCTAACATAGTTGTGACAGGAAAACGGCCTAAAGGGCGGCCGAAGCCGAAGTCGTTGGCTTGATCCGTCGCACGTGGACCTGATGATTGCTGGTACATATCCACCCCGATCAAGCGTTTGTTTGCCTAAAGTAGCACCACCATACCAGAAAAGCGGACCACACCTCGAAGCGGGGCAAACGCTGAAGAAGAAGAAGAAGAAGAAGAATGTTAATCATTCACTTTAAACTGCTTTGTTCACTGAATGTATAGGAGCATAGATATTTTACAACATCTTTGATTTATATCTCTTTGTTTATTTAACACTCTTATTTTCTACTCCTCCTTTATCTTCACTTTTGAAGTCAATTTTTCTCAAATAGTCTTGTTCTTTATCCTATCATATCCATTTTTCCTGTCCGTTCCCCATATGGATTCCCCCTCTTTTCTATTTTCTTATCTCTGTTCACACATAGACAGATTTTAAAGATATCTTAAAGTGTGCTCGCCTTCTTCACTGAAAAGTTACAGTAAAAGCACAACACAAAGATTCGTCTGAAGATAGTTGCGAAACAAACCTTTTTATATCTTTTATGTTATGTTACATTGTTTTATTAGCTTCTCCGAAAAGTTCTCAGCGTCGAAAAGTGGGTGCCCCAAAAATTGAGTAAGCTACAAAAATTGTCACGTTTCGAGATTTGTGCTTTTCTACTTTTACGCAACAAAACTGATCCGTTTTCGGATCGAATCATCACTTGTGATGAAATGTGGATTCTGTGTGATAACAGAAAACTGTCGGACAGTGGTTAGACGCCGACGAACTCCCTAGGCACTTTTCAAATGCGAACCTCTACCTGTATGGTGCTAATGGTCACTGTATGGTGGTCGGCGACTGGTGTGATCTTTTACAACTTTTCGGCACCAGGCCAAAGAATGACAGAAGAGTCATACTGTAAGGACATCGACGAAATGCACCGAAAATTGCGTCAACTTCAGTCAGCATTGGTCAAAGAGACCCGGTTCGGTTGCACGATAACGCCGGCCCTCACGTTTCATAAATCACTGCTCGAAAATTAAACAAATTGAGGGCTGAAGTTCTGCCTCATCAGCCACATTCTCTAGACCTCTCATCAATCGACTACCACCTTTTCAAACACTTTCAGAACATTCTCGCTAGTAAAACCTTCAAATCAGGACCAAGCCGAAACAGCTTTCGTGGATTTTGTCGAATCTCGACAGCCTAATTTTTTCGCTGATGGAATAAGTCGCTGGTGGTCCGTTCAAAAGTGGGCTGTTTTGAACAGTGACTAAATCTGCCAAGATTTGAGGAAGTTGTGGTGGTTCAAAGTGAAGCACTCAAAACGCTAAGAACTTTCAGGGCAACCTAGTATTTATTTACATTTAAAAACAATCAACACTTTTCTTTACTTTCTAGTATTGCTACTATTTTTATGTTCTATATTACAATAACCATCCGATGGAAAAGTCACTGTTTCATCCTACCACCCTTTGATGATGGTGCGTGCTTTTAGTGCGGATCTTTCGAAATTTTTTACTAGAATAACTCCAGCGGCCACTTTTCACTACCTTGCTATTTCTGCTGGCATCATTCCAGTGTTTCGTCACCGGCTAGTGCTTTTCGTGTTATTTCAACACTATAACTATATGGAGAAACGTAACATTTATCAGACATTAAACGACTTGTATCTATCGTCGACATCGTTGGTTCGGTTGCCATTGACCGTTAACACACGTCAGCGTTTTCCAAAGAGGCGCATCTAGAATACACATCTTTCTTCTAGAGGTTCCGTAGTTGATAGAATAGGAGGTTGACAAAAAGGGCAGTGCTTACTTTGGAAAGCCCTCGGAAGTTTACAAGCGGCACGTGCAGTTTCTCCGTCCTTCTTATATGCATTGGACTTCGAAGGAGGCTGTGTGAGCCTGTACCCCAGTTTATCCTTCAAATCCGAAACCAAACAACCTGGAACGAATTTGTAATTTACGCGCTACGACTACAGAAATTTGTTCGCACACCTACAGTTATAGTTTGGATATTCCTATAATCAGTTCTGTTTGTTTTTGTTGGATATTACGAGTAGCAGAAAAAGCCTCGACCACTAGGGCTGTAAGTGTTTCATGTTTCCGTTAATAACTCGATATCCACGAAACTTCTTGGAAATTCCAAAACTTGTTTTTCGAACTGTTCGAAAAATTACGCATATACGTCCGCCGGGACCATTTATCTAGACAAAGTCAAATCGTCGACTTCTTGAGACACCCGTCGACATAGCATAATTGTAAAGTAAGGGGTTGTTGAAATTTCCCGAAATTCGTTTGTATTCGTTTTGTGTGAACCCGCGGGCTTTCATTCTCACATGCTACACTGCACCCTTCAACTTCTCTTCGTCTGAACAAGTCGCGAGCGGCGAACTTACACTACCTTGATTAGTGGCGACTGCATTGACGACGGCAAGAAGAGCAACAACGAGCAGAAGGAAATGCATCGTTGACTGAAATGAAGTTAGCTCAGATGACCTCCGTTGTAGTGCACTCCCAGGATCTAATGAGCCCTTCACAAGATAATTCTCAGGTAATACTGAACGCGTTGTAAACATCAGCTTGCAGTCAGAGGTAATGATTTTCTTCTTTCACTTAGCTAAACGTATGTTGAGGAGCCACACGGAACAAATTGTTGTAGATAAATTTGCGAAAGAGAAGAGTGAAGTCGCTAAGGTGATCTAACCTTTAGCGGTTGTCACACGGCAATGAGAAACGCTGCTCACCCCGCTTTTATTCCGTCAGCATTGACCGATGGCGTCCTCATCGACTGCACTAACAAAGCTGAACAAACGCTTTCGAATGAGTTCTCTTGCCGCTAACGATGAAAAGGCAAGATTTATGAACATTCTTACGTAGTTCGATGTTTTCGGATACTACATGAAAGCGTGAGAGTGTATTTAGCTGCTCTTGGGCGTTCGTTATTGGAACTTCATATTTAGCCTCATTGGTTCGAGATTTATGAACATTCAGACGTGGATCGATGTTTCCGGATACCACATGGAAGCATGAGAGTGTATTTAGCTGCTCGTGGGCGTTTGTTATTGAAACTTCATACTTAGCCTCATCAGTTTCTGTGAACGTACAAAAAAATGCACTTGATCGGCACTTTTGTATTGAACGCTTTTCACTATAGTCGATGTGTTGCTGAGCATCGAGTCAACGTGCTCATTGGAACAGTACCTCTACCTCAGAATTCCTTGAGCTGGCCGTCGACATCAAGAGGGTGCTGGTCTAATCCGTTGATGTACTAGAGCTGGGTCACCCGTTTTCAGCGCCATATCTCACCGAGGTAGTCTTTATTAGTTCTGACTCCTACAGGCAAAAACGTCGCAGCAAAGGTAGAGAAGGTTTGCGGTGCGCTCTTAAGCGGGGCAAGTGACGACGCCTGAATGGAAGTCTATAAAGACTGCCAAGTGGGCGATAAGTGAATGGAGGGTTATTACGCAGTCTGTATATGCTCTAAAGAAGGAGATCGGTTGAGGTTATGGCTTCGCAATTCTGAATCCCAAATTCCTTTCGAAACCTAAATCCACGACGTCATTCCAGTCCTCGTCCGACCTTTCCTGAAACAATAACAATTACTCCAAAAATGGGAATTAACAGCATGGAGAATCTTTTTCTTCTCGCACAGTCCATAGCTTTTGGTTAGAAATAAAGAATAGTAATTGCTGCATCGAAAAAAAACTCCACTGAGCAGGTTCCACCGAGAAATTGCCTCTTTCTTTTTCACGTGAAGGCAGTCAGAAACCTCTAAAACCAGCAACCGAATACCCTCAGAGTATTCAACATTCACTGAAAAACTGAGATGTGTGAGGCAAATGGGCAGCTCACAAGCAGTACACATGTCATGCATATACAAATTCCACCGCAAATGCCAAAAATCGAGCGGAGCGAAACCAATGTCGTTTAATTGTTGTAAAGCCTATCTACTGGCCAACACATAACTACTGGCCCTTGAAGTAAAATTTTCACTTCAAATGTTATCCTTGTTCAATAATACCGACCGAACTATAACTACCGCTAAATGATCAAGACTTGCGACAATGTGTACTCATTTCATCCAAACCTACTTCATTGCGGTGACTTGGTGTGCTGATTGATCGTGAATCTGGTGTTGGTTTCTGGTCTCATTTACGTTCGAATCTATTATAAATATGTTACCATTCCAACTGTTCGACAAATACAGTTATGTCTAGGCATTTGCCCAAAAATGTGTTTAAAATGAGAACAAAGGGCATTAACCGCTATACTTTTCTCTTATTTGGGTTTATCGTCTCGGCTAGATCGCTGTCCTTGCATCTAGGCAGTGTTCTTATGTTTTCTAAGTGATGTTTTAGACAATAAGTGAACGAAAGATATGATGCTGTTCGTGTCCCGCGAGGAGGATCATCCACTGGGTCACTTTGGCACGCAATAGGGATGGATGGAGACGTTGCTCGCCTTCAGCCAATCAATAATCTACGGGACACTAGAAAATACAGGGGCGTTTGCACAGTTAAAAACTAAAGTGGCGAATGTTATCCCTCCTCGTGAATCGTCGTGGGGGGACCGTTGTAGGCAGTGCTTAGGAGACCAAGTGGGATTGCGTGAAGTCTGTTTTTCCTAACTAAAAAGAGGAGCTCTAGAAACAGTATGTGATCACCTGTGAACATTGCCCATAACGATTGAAGAGACACGAGGTCTCGATGTTGACATCGATCAAGCTGCGCCGGTGGTGTAGCGTAGAGCATTCCCGCCCGGTCATCAGGAAGTGCGGGTTCGAGTCCCGCCTGGCGCCAAAGTTTTGATCGCAACAAAACATCGTTATGGTTGCCAACGATGCTCTCCGGCCTCGGCCAAGGACGAAGTAGATAATAATGGTCATTTCACCTTCTAGCGGGGTAACTGTAGAGACCGGGCGAGATCTCGTGGTGTTCGATCAACAATGGACCGCAGCTCGTGCAGCGAATATAAACCAGTTCTTCCGCTTCGAAACTTCAACGCGGGGAGCCAAAAGGGATCGATTGATGGCATCTTCCGCACGCTGCCATCGGAAACGTGTCGACGATAACGTTCGAGATGCGACACGCGCCTATCAGACCATATTGACTGCTGTGTCACCTCGTTGTTATCTGCGTTTTCCGCTCGTTCTTATTGACACCATTGACCCCGCTGTTACGCCTTCCATATTTGCTGTTCTAACGGTGCTTTTTTACACATAAGGGCGTGCCCGGTAAGCAGAGGATGAGGATTCGAGTCCTGCAGGCGCTAAAGTTTTATAATATTAGGGTGATTCATATGTTCCTGCGATTTTTTGACATTTTTTATATTTTTATATATTTTGATCCAACTAACCTTACTCATCGAAATATCGCCCATCTCTGTCGATGACTGATCTCCATCGTAGGGAATGGATGCCGTGGTGATGGGAATCCAGGGTTTTAAATCGAAGAAGTGACGAAAGTCGGATTTGAGTGCCGCTCGTTCATCGTATCGTTTTCCTTCCAGAAAGTGGGCTAACGATCACAATAAATGGAAGCCAGTTCGGGCAAGATCTGATGAATAGGGAGAGGCTGGGGAATCACTTCACATCCTGATAGCTGGAGCTTTTGGCAGGTCATTTTTGAAGAATGGGGTTCTGCATTGTCATGGAGGAAATAAATCTTGTCGAATTGTGGGCGTTTAATTTGGACAGAGAGCGCGTGGCAGTGCTGTTGTGGTTGGTTGCAATACACCTGACTGTTAAGGGTAGCACCAGAAGAGGAAGCTCCCAGTACACAACTCCACAACTGCAGAAAACACTCAGCATCTCCTTCCTCGGGTGCAGTTCAACTTTAGGAACTGCTGGCGGCTTCTCGGCTGCTAGAGACAAGCGTTTCTTGCTGTATGTGACACATACAGTATCCACTTCGTACCTCCTCTATTGAGCGAGTCCAACCAATCAAAACGACGAGAGCGGGGGTAACCTGAAAATGCACGTACTGTTTGAAAAGCTCTAACACTGCTGCTGGTGAAGCTTTTGAAGATGTTTGAGACTCGTACGAAAGCACAGGGTGACAAGATTTCTGTGGCCTGCAAACAGCCACGCACCCGCCTGAAACCTTGTATTTCAGACCCGATTGATTGTGCATGGACTGAATACTTGCTACTATCTTGTTGCTACTTTGCCAGATTAAACTATGCTGTGCTTCTTTTAACATTTTGGACTTGACAACCACGTGAAAGACACGTGGCATGACAGTTTATTGATTGCACAAGTTGAGTGTGAGCAGAAGCCCCATTTTCCAAGAAGGATTCTTAGGACTGGAGAAGCAACATTCATGCTGAATGGGGAGGTTAATCGACATAATTGCAGCTTCTGGGCGATAGGAGACGTTAGAAGAAGCACAGTTTAGGTTAATTTGGCCAAATAGTAGCAAATTCGTGAGAGATCATCGTGACGTACCTTAAGTGGTCTGTTTGCGTACGCATTCGTGGGCCGTTAGTTCATCGCGTCTTCCCACAGTGGACGACTGAATTCGAAAAAAATCGTGTCACACAAGGCTAACATGCATTTTCGCACCGCTATAATTTCGCCTGTTTAGAGGCTACATCGCTGTACTTTTGGGTGCTGCTAAAGATCTTTACTGCCTACAAAACCCACGATCCGCAGCCGGAACGATTCGATCTCGACAGAGTTATTGCGTTCCGAACATGCCCGCCCGCTCGTGCAAGTTGTGAGCTTTGGCGCCCACTCGATTGATAGGTTCAATTCTATATGTATTGCTTATGACGCACTCCAAAGGCAAGCTGGACAGCCTTGGATCAACTTCTTAGTAGGACGGCAGGAAATTTCTGATAAAACTCCCCAAACGCCCACTCTACAAGCTGTCGCGCCACTCGCTTGATAGGTTCGATTCTATATGCATTGCTCACAACGCATTCCGAAAAAAGCTGGACAGTCTTAGAGCAATTTCTGGAAAGGGCGGTTGGGAATTTCCGATAAAACTCTCAAAGCACTCACTCTACAGGCTCTAAAGGTTGTCGCGCCCACTCGATTGATTGTGTCGGGCCTATATGCGTTGTTCAACTCTACTAAAGTTTACATGTCATAAGATAGAGCTCGAGCTGCTGAGCTCAAATGTATGCATCTTTTCACAAGTACTTGACTTTTAAAAAAAGTTATTAAAGAAGCCGCTTTGGAGCGCTCAAAAGCGGCTTTTTCGACAATTGACCAAAGGACATGCATGGTGTTGTAGTAGCAAGATTGTAGCAAGCATTCAGCCCATGCACAATCAATGGAGTCGGAAATGAAAATTTTCAGGCGGGGGCATGGCGCAATCTTGAATATTTACACATTACAAATTTTTCCTTTTCCTGTGCTTTTAGATGAGTTTCAAACATTTTCGAAAGCTTCAGTAGCAATGCTAGAGCCTTTCCAACAGTACCTGCATTTTTTAGAATTCCCTGCATTTTTCGCAAGCCGTGATGAGTTTTTAAGTTTAAACATTGAAGCAAGCAGAAATCATTTGATACGGCCATCTTGTGAAAAAATAACAAGTATTCAAGCGGAACACAGTCAATCAAGAGTAAAATGCAAAATTTCAGACGGGTGCATGGCGCAATCCATACCCCTTTCCTGTCAGAAGATTTCCCTTTTTTAAGCTTTTATATGTGCTTTTACCTTCTTCACTACCTTCACTGTGAGCAAAGTTATCATCTTTCTACAGTGTATACATTTTCTGAGACACCCTGTATAGTACAGGATGGGCCATGAATACTGCAACACAAACTCTTATAAGAATCGCAAGAATGGAATGAATTTGATATTGTTCAAAGCAACATCTGCACATACGTTGGTGACCGCGATGGAGCACTAATTTTTATAATCACTCACCCTTAGTTTAAAGAGAGCTTTCAGATCGTGTAGGCAGCTTTTGCCACCCGTGTCCCAGCACCTCTTATGGAATTTTGTCTTGCACCTGTTTCAAAAACGTAACCGAACTCTATTTTTCCTTTGTAAAGCAGGAGCACAGAGGGATTCAACGAGGTTTGGAAAGATAACAGTATATTGATATCCTGTCGAGCGTTGCATTTTACTGATTTTCTACGCTTTTAAGATGAAAACATAGGGTCTGATGGAAGACAAGATTAGACAGCCGTAGGAAATAAACAAATGCCGCGCGCAGTTAATATTTTTGTTCCTACAGATTGCACAAATGTAGTCTTAAGCAGATTGTTATTTTGATTTTTATAGTGCGGCTCAGATATGAGAATCTTTCAGAAGAGGAAAAGGAGGTTGGACTTTCAGCCCGAGCGACACGCTCATGCTACGCCCTATCCCTTACTTCTCATATGTAGTAGAGTTTGAGCACTTAAGCCATTGGCGGTCTTGTAGAGAAAAAAAAAAACTAAAAAAAAACAACACACTGAACAATAATAAGTTACGCACAAGGTGAATATGAAGTTTGTTCTAGCTCGTTGTTGCATTACGTATAATCGACAAACTAGTAGCGTTCATAAATTGTAGCTGAGATCCACACATTTAATGTTCACTATGAAGAAGGCCCTGATGTGCCCTAAAGCTACCAGAACACTGAATGTTCACCGATCAACCTTCAGAAATTTGGCCACTTCAGAATGGGAGTACTCCAGCGCAAGCGAAGAAAAGACAATCTTCTTCTTCTTCTTCTTCTTCTTCAGCGTCTGTCCCGCTTCGTAGCGGGGTCCGCTACTCTGGTGTCATGACGCCACCTTTCCCGATCCAGCGCTAGATCAGGGTGGACACCAGCCGCTTTCAAGTCCGTATGTAACGTATCAGCCCAGCGCTGCTTCGGGCGCCCTCTAGGCCGCTTTCCTGTTACCTCGAAGTTAAGGCCTATCTTGCGGACGCTGTCTTCTTCTCCACGCAGAACGTGGCCGTACCATCGTAAGCGAGCTTCGCGCATCTTGTCAATTATCGGCGCGACACCGAACTTCTGCCGAATAGCATCGTTTCGGATGCGGTCCATGCGCGTGACTCCTGCCGTCCAGCGCAGCATTTTCGTCTCCATGACGCTGAGGCGCATTTCAACTTCCTTTGTCGCAGGCCAACACTCAGCGTCGTACATCGCTATTGGCCGGATGACTGCTCTGTAGATTTTTGACTTAAAGCGCTCTGGTATCTTCTTGTCGCAGAGCACGCCAGTCAACGAGCGCCACTTGGACCAAGCTGCATTCACGCGTGAATTCACTTCGACCATCAATTTGCCGTCAGACGCGACTGCTGATCCCAGGTGCTTAAAGACCGCAGTGCGTGGAAGCTCGATGCCGTTAACCTTGATGGAGCTGGACTCGGTAACGTCCGCCGTTAAATACTCGGTCTTCTTCACGTTCAATCTGAGTCCAAACCGCTCCAAGCGATCACACCAAGCTTGCAACTCTCGCTCGAGTTCTCCTTTATCTTCGCTAGCGAGCATCACGTCATCGGCATAAAGCAACGTCCAAGGGACGGGCTTCTAAAGATCTCGTGTGATGGCATTCATGACGACAACAAAGAGGAGTGGGGAAAGCGCAGAACCCTGGTGTACCCCGACAGAGATGGGGAACTCCATCGAGGTTCCAGCTGCAGCTTGAACTCGACTCTTTGGACAAGAGTAGAGAATTCGCACCCACTCTATGAGCTCTTCGGGAACTCCATGATGTCGCAAGGCGTACCATATCACTTCACGCGGTACGCGGTCAAAGGCCTTCTCCAAGTCGAGGAAGGCGATATGCACTGACTTCTGTTTCTCGCGATGCTTCTCTATCAGGAGGCGAGTGGCGTGTATGGCATCAACGGTGCCACAACCAGCCACGAAGCCGCACTGATTGCTGGACAGCTGGACGATGTCCCGAATTCGTCCATCGACAATTCGCTCAAAGATCTTCATGCTGTGCGAAAGCAAGCGAATCGGACGATAATTGGAGCAGTCTGCAGGACTGCCCTTCTTCTTCCAAATCGGGATCGTCGTACTTTGGCGCCAACACTCAGGCACTTTCTTCTCCGCCAGAACATGATTAAAGAACTTCGCCAACCACTCAGCAGGGTACCAGTACTTGGATTTCCACAAATCAGCTGCCACGTCATCGGGCCCAGCCGCTTTGCCTGGCCTCGTCTTCTTCAAAGCCGCTTCAGTCTCTTCCACGGTGATATTCTGAACGGGGCCGTGGGTTGGAGCCGTTGAAGGGATGGCTGGATGAGGGAATTCTACCGCAGAGATTTCCTCAAAGTAATCGCGCCATCGCTTCAATGCCTTCTTGCGGTCCGTAAGAAGATGGCCGTTCTCATCATTGATGCCGAAGAACTTCTCGATGTCCTCGGTCTGGCGATGGCGATTCTTTGCAAGTCGGTACAGATACCGCTCACCATCGCGAGACTCGAGCTTCTCGTAGACATCTCCGGCTTTAATAAGTGGCTTTCGCAACAGTCACGACCTTCTTTGCAGCTTTCTTCGCTTCTTGGTACTTCTGCCAGTTATCGGCTGTCTTTTCGCCGAGAAACACGTGATAGAGAGACTTCTTCTCTCGAACCTTCGCTTTCACGTCGTTTGTCCACAGCCATGTCTGCTTGTCGACCTTCCGTCGCCCAGGCTTCGTAATGCCGAGTTCTGACTGTGCAGCTTGACGAATCGCGTCGGTCGCCTTCTTCCAAGTTTCGTCGACAGTTGTGACTGTCGGTAACCGCACGCGAGAAATCACAGCTGCTTCCTTCTCTCTGATTCGCCACTGCTTAATTCTAGCTGCACCGCATCGCTCAACCTGCTTCAGCCTCGGAGGGGCGATCTTCAAAGTGCAGATCAGCGGTCGATGCTGTGGGGCGACCGTCTCATACGGCACGATCTTCGCGTCTGTGACAAGACTCCGGTCGCGATCTCTCACAAGGACAAAGTCTATCTGAGTCTTTGTGTTCCCACTGTAGTATGAGATAAGGTGCGAGTCGCGTTTTCGGAAGACGGTGTTCACTATGGTGAGGTTATGCGATTCCACATAATCAAGAATACACTCACCATCGGCGTTACGTGACCCGTACCCGAAACCACCATGACAGCTGTAACCGTCCTTCGTAGCACCTACGTGCCCATTAAGGTCACCAGCGGCTATGATGACATCTTTCGACGGTACCTCTGCTGTCTTCTCATCAAGCAGGCTCCAAAACTCTTCCTTGGCTTGATCCGAGCAGCCAGTCTGCGGAGCCTACGCTGAGAAGAAGTGATAGAGTCGCTCCTTAGCGGCGACAACGATCTTCATCAATCGATCGTCAAAGCGCTCGACGCTTACAATCGAGTCACGAAATCGTTCGGAGACGATTATTCCGACACCACTGGTGGTCCTGGGACTTCCACATAGAACGGCCTTAAAGCCACGTCCTATGTCCCTTGACTTGCGGCAGGACCACCTCGTCTCCTGCACCGCACAGAAATCAACTCTTCTACGCTCCAGTGCTTCAACCAACTCGCACGAGCGGCCCGTCAACGTACCCACATTCAGCGTTGCTACGCAGGTCCTGCCTACGTTACGGGACTTTCGGACTAGCTCAGTTGCCCCCCGATGCCGTCCTCGCATCAGGGACCCTCGCATACTTTCCAAACTCGCCGGGCTCTGCGAGTGCGCGTCGGCTCCCGCGGACGCCGTAGCACTATCTCGAAACACTTGAGCTGTCATACACCATGTGATGTGACATGGGTCTTCGTAGGCCGGCCTGTCACAAGGGCCTGTCGCCTGCAATCGAGTGTCCGTGTTCGGCTTAACTCGCAGAGCGAGTAGTTTCCAGTGGCACCACGTGGAGGAACGGACATCGCCACCGAAGAAAAGACAATGGTCGTTTCAAATGAGAGTTTAAGGATAAGGATAAATAACGGCGCTACTCAATCCTTTGCGGGATGCGCCACGCATTCTACTTCAACGTGGTGTCGTGGAGGTGATTTGAATGCGTATTTGGCCATACAATGACTTGAGGTGCCCAGTCGATGGACAAGTCAGCGCTTTATCCTTCCCAGATATTTTACCGACCTCGAAGGAATAGAAGGCTCGTTGGCCTGGACGGAAAATCCGAACAAGTAGCCTGGTATCGGGTGCACGACACAGCCGGCACCTCCCCCAACTGCGCTACAATGATGAAGGCCGACAACACTCCAATATCAGGAACTTGAACCATAATAACCGTAAAGAGCATAACACTAGATATTTGCCATATAGCGTTCAAGACGGTTAACAGGTACTCATTAACAAAGTTGTCCAATTCTGCTGCTGTACTTATAGGCCAACCTGTACTGGGCCATGGTTACCTACTCTCGATAAGAACAAATAAGTTTTTGTAACTGTGACTGTAACTGTAACTTTTTGTAACTCCCTTATCTTTTCGATGAAATTGGATGGCGGTCAGACTTGAGAATTCTTTGAAAGTGTTGGGAGAGATTAAAGGCGGAAAGCATACCTTCACTATCACCTCCTCTCTATGTGCTTCAGACTCTACTTCCAACCATAAAAGCCAAATGAGCGAGAAGCATTATATTAGACCAAGCTTGCTTTGCGGTGGCTTGTTCATAGGCGTATCAGCGCCGCATCCTTTCCAGTCTTCTTGCTACCAATTCACCGAACCAAAGACCGGATTCATCAACGACTTACAGCAATTTAGCAATTTAACAGATTACAGCCGAAATCCCTGATAGCGCGGCTTTTCAAGCGATATGGTGAAACATTTCGCCATACCGCATGATAAGCCACGCTATCAGGGATTTCTTCGCTAAATTGTTCTGAATCGTTGATGAATCTCGGCACTGGTGGAAAGGAAGACATCATGGATCTGGGGTGAGTAAATCGTTTCTATAATAAGATCGATTTGGTGGGTAAGCAAGAACTGACACCTCCTGTTTACTGCTCCTGACATAGAAGACGTTACAGCTTAAACCTTGTAATCGACGAGTGTTTTCTTCAGCGTGACCAAGACGTATAACTCTTTATTGCGGCTTACGTTTCGGCGTCGTCGCCTTCTTCAGAAGCTGGAAAAGTCGGAGTCATCTGAGAAACTACCCTCCCAAATGCCATTTCATTCTGTAGGAACCCATCCAAAAGGCTAAGAGACTACGAAAACGATGCCATAAGAAGTTGGAATCATGGCTAACCTTAGATGTGGACAAAAGGCGTACACCGCCACCCTGGCTGGACGAAAGATGGGTGCATGAGCCTAGAGCCCTTGGGACCGGTTTTGACCTCTGGGTCATGACCCGTTAGGTTCCTAAGGCGGGCGGTCCCAAGGGCTCTAGGCTCATGCACCCATCATTCGTCCAGCCAGGATGACAGTGGACGACTTTTGTCCACATCTAAGGTTAGCCATGTTTTCGACTTCTTATGGCATCGTTTTCGTAGTCTCTTAGCCTTTTGGATGGGTTCCTGCAGAATGAAATGGCATTTGGGAGGGTAGTTTCTCAGATGACTCCGACTTTTCCAGGATCTGAGGAAGGCGACGACGCCGAAACGTAAGCCGCAATAAAGAGTTATACCAGTCTTGGTCACGCTGAAGAAAACACTCGTCGATTACAACGTCAAAGATGCCGTGATTCATCGAGAGTCTGACGTGGAATGTATAGCTTAAACCTTGATTCTACCTACTGAAGAGATCGTAAATTTCTTCATCCTTATTAGGGAGGTAGCGTGGATGTTATGTCCGATCAAACAGCTCCTGTGGTGTAAGGCGTAGCATCGCTGTCCGGAAAACCGAAGGTGCGGGTTCGAATCCCGCCTGGCGTAAGAAATTTGATCGCAACTAGACATCCCTCTAACAACTTTCGTCTTTTGTACAAGCCGCTCTAGGCTCAAGCAAAAAGTTAAAAATCATTTCTTCGTCCTCTTTCTCTGCAGTGCAAAACACTGGACCCCTTGATAAATGAGAGCCGATGATTCCTTTGATGAAAGGGAACCGACTTTGAGCAGTTTATAAACGATTTCACTCCAAGAAGGGCATGCGCCAATGAAGAACGCATTAGGATGAGCTGAACTCGCTGCTTTACAATGGGCATAGCTGGAGCACTGCCACTTTGGCAATTGTTTCGCATAGCACGCGGCTGTTTTTCGTCAATGCGACGTAGTCGGGCATGATTTGTTTCTTACTTTTGCTCAACTTTATTTAGCAATTTCATCGTATTGTGTCACGCCGTACTCTTCTATCTTCCTAATCCAATAGATCAATTCGCAACCCTGTAAAGTTGCTTTGGTGAATTTTTAATTCTGCCTCTCACCGGCAAGTGCAGGCCAGTATATCGATTCATTGATGACGAATTATAGCACTATCAACACTGTTTAAAAGAACAAGATAGACAGAACGAGGGTGTATTGTAATGCGCCATCTACTGAACCACTGCGTGCATCAAAAATATCAGTTTGAATGTGCATTTGGCTCATATAGCGGCTTGTGCTGGCCGGTAACCCCCGGATTCCAGACACTGGAATTTCAAATTCACTAGTTTTATTTTCATACCCGGCTAAAAGCTTTGTGCGAATAATCCCTTTTTGAAAGGCCCGGATGGCGATGATTTAAATAAGACTATTATTAAAGAATCCATCTCTGGGTAATCCAAACGACTTTATAGCTCAAATCGGACCTGAATCGAATGGGACATCAGATTTCTGATCAAAATCAGTTTGCGAAATCGAAATCACTTGCGTGTCCTCTAACCACTGCATAACATAAAATAAATCGGACAAATTTCAGCCGGGTCATAACGCATCTCAAACGCTATATAAAATGGTAATCCACGAATGTTCCTGAACGTTATAACAGTGGATTTGTAATGGAAAATAGGATTATTATTCAAAATGTTGGCTCTCTCTTTTACGGTTGGCGAATTAATGAAGTCACAACCTGCATGACCTGGCTCAGCAAATTCAATTCTGAATCCTTTGCGCACTTTAACAATTTTAGGCGACGACAACGTATACAGCTTTCCCACTCACTCCGTTAGCCAAGCTTTCAGAAATATGGGTTGTTCGCACCTTTTTTCAAAGTTTGTTTGTCCAGGCTATACTACAGCAAAAAGCGATATACGAAACATGAAAACCAACCTAAAGTATCCAGGGACAGCTTGAGTTTTACAAGGTCTTTCATTGAATGCAAGTGCCGGGGCACAGTCCACGGTTGTCTTTCAATTTTGGGAATGACTGCGTGCTTCACAGTTTTCTTTTCCACGAGAAAATTGCAGTCCTTAAGAAATTTGTATGCCAAGCAACCACAAATGATGCTCACTCAATGGTCTCGGTGTATTTTAGGCTTTTTGTCGTCCTTATTCCTAACGACGACCTAGAAGTACGAAAAACCATTAAGAGTAACCTACCGCACTCGGAAGCACGACAGAGAGCCTACAAATCTTCATATCCGCCAGAAGAAGAACATATAGCTTCTTAAAAGTGTTCAGAACAACTTCATCTGTAAGCTTTTTCTGAGATGTCGTGCTCTAAATTTCGTCAATATTTCGAGCGTGTCTGACAGGGCTAAGATATTTGGTTTGTCTATCCCTCAGACTAGTCAAAAGGGAGCGGATTTAGTTGAAGTTGATTAAAGTTCTGGCAGGAAGGCTTTCCATTGACACAACTGAGTTTTTTGGTCCTCGCTTGACTAGAATGTAAAAGAAGAGGGTACCTCAGACTCTCTCTTTTCCAAGGTGGAAAGTAAGGTCAAGTTTCCTCATTCACTGGAGCATCAGGGAGCACAACATCTTGCTTTCCGAGAATGAGAACATTGTGAACATGTTACTGCCTTCCTTTAAACGACTAATTGCACTAAGGTTTCGTTAGGCTTGTTTCGTTTTGTTTCTTTCGCTGCTCCGTCACCCAGCTCTTTATACCTAATTTAACGTGCTATTGCTACTATCTTACCGCATGTGATTAGGATCCGTGTCCCTTGTAATAAATAGATAAATACATAAAATGTATGTAGTCGAATGTCAAGCTATTAGGTCTCTTTCCAACTGCTTCATGCCGACGGTTAACTGACTCGTTCTATTGAAAAAGGATTATGACGTCACCATTCCTCGAGGCTGTTCAGCGCTTCCATAGTCTCCTGTGGTCGAGGGCTAGTCTGACAAGAGCAGTTCCTTTGGATATTCGCCAGCAACACCCTTTCTTCCATTCATTATTAGCACTGCAGCTCCGATACCCTCTCACAATCTTTGACTTGGCTGCTCAGAATTAGTCTTCAGAAGCTTTTCATGGAAGACTCTGTGCTACTAATACTTTTCACTGTATTCTCGAATACGGCTTGAGCGGGTGATATGACTATGAACCAGTCAGCATTCGAGTTGGATGATGGTTTCTCAGTTCAATGCTGGCTGCCAACGATACTCCTCAAAACAACAGCTGGGATAGGCCGAACCTTCTAAATAATGCCCAATCGTTAGTTACGGACAAACACAATTATATAGTGGTAGAATAGATAAGGAACACTTCACTAAAGTTCTTGAGAAAACGACTCACGATTTCAGCCGTTTCGACGACAAGCAACTAGTTGCAGTTGGATCACATAAAAAGTGATCTGAGCTTTTCTGCAAAACCATTCGCGAATTCATACGGGCTGGTCAGAAACTGACGTCGATTTATTCGCGCTCCCTCCCGTGGGAAAATGACGAGTGCGCTCCCATTCTTGCTCCGCCATCTTGAATTTCTGGACGGTGCCATTCACTGCTTTCCTGCTTTTTTAGCGACGTGCATTTTATCCCCCATGAGCTGCTTCCGTGAACGTATAGTGGCCTTGGCCTTGAAGCAGAACTGAGGCAAAATCCATTACGTGAGGTCAACCGTTTTTCAGCGCTTGGACAGTGCTCATCATGATATTTTAGATGCTTCAGTGTTTATTACGACTCTAGTAAGAAGGCCTTGAGTGTGCCTCCTCCAGTTTCTGCCACTTCCATGTCACCATTGGAATAAAGTTGCTGCTCAGTTTCGGTCTTGAATGTTTGTACAAATTAGCACCCTGTCTATTCTTGTGAAAATTATCTCAAAAACAAAACATGAAAAGTTTTGATTGGCAGCAACGTATCACCTAACATTTTCGGATCCTCCCACTGCCTCGCGCCTTCCGATGCTCTGAGTCTTGAAATAGCCTTATTTGCATGAGTTTTTCTCACCATCAGACTGATGTCGTTTTGTTGCCGCTTGGGAATATAGGGTCGCTTCCCGCGCATTCCTCATCATAATTGTGAAGGCGAAATATTAGAGTGTCCTGCACGGAATGTCGCGTGCATTGTTGCCTTCTTTCCACAGTTATTCACATCGTTTGTGAGCTCACTTAAGGTTAGTTTTTCGCGGCGTTTCATCTTTTACATTTCATGTTTTTACTACACTGTTCTCTCATCAGTTTCTAAAATTATAACCTTCAGACTACAACGGACCAGAAAATGATTGTGCGCGTGTGCCTGCTCTACGAATTCAAATTGAAGAATTCCGCTGCGCAGTCGCATCGTTCGTTGGTAGCTGCATTTGGCGAAGACGTCGTTTCTTAATGATAATGCGAGCGGTAGTTTTGACGTTTTGCCACTGGCGATGAAAGTCTTGAAGTCGAAGAGCACAGAAGATAGGTGCCTATCCTGATAACGCCGCTGAAGCTCATTCGACAGACCGACTCGGGAGCTTGCAGAAGAGCTTGTTTGCTCTAGATCCTACTCCAAATCGTGCTCCAAATCCAAATACAAATCGAGATGACACGTCCTCCACCAACTTGCTGCTCACGCAAGGCCTCATGTCGCAAAAGTCGTTCAGTAGAAAATCGAGAAACTTGGTTGGACCGTTGTGCCTCATCCGCCGTGCAGCCCTGATATTGCCCCATCCGACTACCCCATATTCTGCTCGATGCAGCACGCCTTGACTGGGAAGAAGTTCGCCGACTACGTCGAAATCAGGATTTGGGTGACCAACTTCCTCGATTCGCGGCCAGCTTCATCATCATCATTTTCATTAGCGTCTGTCCCGCTTGGTGGCTGGATCCGCTCTTATGGTGTGGTGATGCCAGTTCTCCCGATCAAATGCTTGATCAGGGTGCACACCAGCCATCTTTAAGTCCAAGTGCACGTATCTAGCCAACGTTGCTTCGAGCGTCTCCTGGGCCGCTTTCCAGGGACCTCAAGGTTCAGGCCAACCTTACGCACGGTGTCGTCGTTAGCGCGAAGGACATGGCCGTACCATCGAAGACGAGCTTCGCGCAGCTTCTCGGCTATCGAGGCGACACCGAACTTCTGTCGTATGGTGTCGTTGCGAACGCGGTCCAAACGCTAACTTCAGCCGTCCACCGTAGCATTTTCGTTTCCATTACACTGAGGCGGCTCTCAATTTCCTTCGTTACGGGCCAGCACTCAGCACCGTACGTCGCTAGTGGGCGGACGACTGTTCTATAAACCTTCGATTTGAGGCGCTCAGGTATCGTCCTGTCGCAAAGCACCCCAATCAACGAGCGCCATTTGGACCAGGCTGCACTCACGCGCGCGTTCACCTCCAACTTTAGGCTGCCATCGGACGTGACTGTTGATCCGAGATACTTGAAAGATGCCACTCGTGAGAGCTCAGTACCATTGATCTTCATAGATCCGTGGTCATTCACATCCGTCGTCAAGTAATTAAGTGATTCGCGGCCAGCTTATTTCTTTAAAAACGGAATCCGTTCTTTGCTTGTCGCTGTCGAAAGGTTATTGATAATTGTGGAGAGTATGTTACCGAATAAAAGTCTGGTTCTAAATGTTTCGTATTTGTATAACTTTTCGGTCTGAAGGACATCCCGTATGGGACACCCCAATATTAAAATGTAACGCGCGCCTAAACGGCAAACGGCAATCGAATTGGAGGAACACTGAGTGCGCAGGAAAATCTCAGTCGTAAGCAACAGAAAGAACTTCATTGAAGTGGATATCCAAAAACTTGACCAACCTTTCCTCACCACACATGAAAGTCTGTCAAGAAAAACCATTTCTAATTTAATCCATCAGTGCGTAATCTTGATTTTATTAACTACTCAGAATACTTTGGTAAATAGTTCTCTCAGATGCTGGGACTAGAATACCGCTTAATTACTTAGAATATGTCTTGTATCTTCTCCGTGGCCGTATTAAAGTTCTTTTCTCTCGTAAAAAAATTCAAACTGTGGCTTTTTTATAAGCTTTGAATTATCCTTAAAATGAATTTCAGGTTCCATGGGTATTCCTTCTGTCAATGTTGCAATATCTCTGTCGAATGATGACGATTGTGAACGTTCTGCTCTAGACGTTCTGAAAGTAATTCGACCGCAATGGAACACGGACTCGGTGGAATTTGAAGTGAGTCCGCCATTCCTACATTGGCGATCTTTTCAAAAAAGTGGGGCGGGTTAAGCTTTAGCTGAGAACCGTTATTCACGGTTTTCAGAAAAATATTGTTCAATTTGTTTATCTTTATTTATTTACATGTATATATTACTGCTTTAGTGATAGAGGATAAAGGACGGCGTTATTCATTCCCTTTGGGAAGCGCCACGCATTCTACTTCTACGGGATGTCGTGGGGGCGGGTTGAATGCGTATTTGGCCATGCAATGACTTGCGGTGGCAGCCGATGAACAAGTCAGCGCTTTATCCTTCCCAGACAAGTCTGGCACCAATTCACCGACATCGGAGGGATGGAAGGCTCGATTGGCCTGGGCGGGAAATTAGATCTGGGAACCTGGTATCGGGTGCACGCGACAGCCAGCGCCTCCTCCGACTGCGCTCCATCCTCCGACTGCGCTCCACAACTTCGTTCGTGAACGACGTCTTCGAGCGCATCGCTGCTGAAGCCTCGCGTCTCGCCCACTACAACAAGCGGTCGGCGGTCTCATCTCGCGAGATCAGTCCGACTCATCCTACCCGGAGAGCTCGCCAAGCTTTAGTGATAATATTATGAAATTGTTACCCTCTTAGCTACTCCAGGGCTCCATAGCTTGTTTGGAAGATCATAAAAGCAAGCATCATACGGTAAGTTTTATGCTGAAATCAAAACATCTGCCTAATTTTCGTAATGTTTGCTTAATTTGCAAAGAAAACACCATTCAATGATCATGTGCACTTGGAGAAAATGCAGAGTTTTAAGTCTTCTTGAAAAGGCGTGTGTAGCGCAGTCGGTGGCGCCTGCTCTCGCATGCGTTTCGATTCGTTTCATGGTGCGGCTTTTCAGCGCAGGCTATTCAATCCATCCTTCTCTCCGGAGTCGGTGAATTATAACCAGGCTTGTCTAGAGAGTATAAGATACTGAAATGTCCATCGATTGGCCACCACCAATTATGGTACAGGCCAAATGCACATTTAAATTGCCTTAATTAACTCGTTTTACATATTTACAAGATCTTGTTACATTTTCAACTACAAAACCCAACACAACCAATCGAATAAACTTTGCGACACAAGAGAGAAGTACGAGGCACATTCGCTTTTCCGTTCTTCGAGATAAACTATGTCTAAAGGGTAAAGAATGTCCGCACCATCCATTTAGTAATAAAAATTTTTTAAGCATCCTGTATTCGAATGTGTGCAAGATGCTTAGACAATACCTTCGAGTACGAGTGTATGTGTGCTGCGCGTTCCAGAGTAGTCTAAGTATCCGGATCCTTATCCCTTAACTTAGAATTTTTATCTCCTCTTTTCACCAATTGCCTCTAAAAACTGTCGAAAAGGTTCAAATCAGTTCCTTTAAGCCTCAAGCGGCTGGTATCGAGTAAGCTGTCGTAACGATGTCTTGTTGCGATCAAAACTTCTAGCGCCAGGCGGGACTCGAACACGCATCCCCCTCTGACCGGGCGGGAATGCTCTACGCCTTTACACCACCGGCGCCGTTTGATCGAACGCAACAGAAAACTGAATGCAACAGAGAACGCAAGAAACTGATTTGAATCGTTTCTATCACGACCATCAGCATAACTGGTTCCATGCTGATATCAGCGGCCGACTCATCCCGTTATACGGGTGTGTGCTTATCGGTCCCACGAGGTGTGGATGTTGCGTTCGATCAAACGGCGCCGGTGGAGTAAAGGCGTAGAGCGTTCCCACCCGGTCAGAGGGAGGCGCGTGTTCGAGTACCGCCTAGCGCTAGAAGTTTTGTCGAAAGGGTTTTCAGGTGATGGTGTAAGCCGGTTATCGTCCCTAAGTGATGCATTTCGATAATGTGCCATTTTTAGAGGAGCAGATCGCGCATTCATTGGAAGCATTGGTACACGCGTGCACCCCGAATCTGTATGTCAAATACGCATTCAAGTCCAGTCCACGAGATCAAGTCGGGCGAGTCCTGCATATTGCAAACGGATAGACTAACAGCATCTCGTGCATTTTATCTTTTACCGCTAGCAAAGTCTCTTACCGCCTTATTCTGTTTGAATGCATAAAATCCACCGTTTGCCCCTTTTCTTGACGATACTTCGAAGCCCTTAACCCTTCATTACTTTATAAACTGTTATGTAAACAGTAAATCTATTAATAATCTATTAATAATTTATTAATCTAATCTGTTCTATAAATTTGAGGTGTCGTTTTAGTTCCTTTTCGCTTTGTGAACTTGCTTTGCAGTACGAAATGGAGTTTGGGGGATAGTTTCTTGAATTCGATTCGATTCTTCCAGGCTCTGAACAAGGCGACAACGCCGAAACGTCAGCCGTCAGGAATAAAGATATATAACAATCTTGGACGAAGCTAAATATCAACATTCATCTTAAGAGGACCATGCCAAGATTCATTGACAGTCGCACTTGGAATGTTATGTAAACGACCATCAAGATTCGACCATACAGTAATTTCTCTGAAAAAGAGCTAGAAATGGTAGAAAGCCATGTCTAAAATCTTTATTTATTTATTTATTTAGTACGTCAATAAGACGTGCTCAAAATTAGAGAATAAAAGGAAGGAGGAATCAGACATGCGCAGTGGAGGAAAATAAAAAAAATAAAAAATAAAGTTAGTAAAAACAACAACAAATAAAATAATTAAAACATGGCAGCGGCGCTTTTTAATAACCAAAACATGCGTTAGACTTATCCACGTTTGTAATATTAAAATAAAAAAATAAAAACTGAAAGGCCGGAACGGAAATGGGATTCAATACAACTAAATCTTGACACAGAAGTGCTGTAAGAGTATATTTTCAGATGTACACCGCTGGAATTACGAACAAGATTTTTGCAGCGTCTGTGAATGGCGGCGAAAAGCTTGTGTTCCGAGTGTTCGGCAAAAACACAGAGAACTTCATAGACAGGTGCATGCTCACTCTAGTGCTGGTCTTCTACGCTTATAGTACGCTCCACTTCAGTCCTTCCCTGTTTTGCACTTTCGCAAGGCTAATGCGCTTAAAGCGTGATACAGAAGAGCGAGGAAACATCGCGATGTAGTTGGCACGTAACATTTAATTGTGTTGTGTATTGTAATATCTGTTGAAGCTATTGGGTTGCGTGAATTCTTAGACTTTTTTCAGACGCCTGGAGTTGAAAGCAATGGAGAAACTGGCCAGTCATCACTTGGCGGCTCCACTCTATGCACATTTCCTGAATGGCATTGTCGTCGGATATCTTCCTGGTCGTACGGTTAGCGTTGATGATCTCAAAGATCCTCGCATGCAAAAGTATGTTTTGTTGAATTCTGTTATCTTTGGGAGAACCTTACGTCTATTCCTTCAGAAGAATTTGTTCTACTATGGCTGCCTATCATAAAATGGATGGATCTGTCTCCATCGACAGTAAGGACCTGTTTTGCTTTCGAAAGCTGAGAGATTTTATTCGCACCATCCGCATGGAAGAAGTGACGGTTCGTGTTAAGAATTATTGTGCTTGGGGAGCGATGGCTTTGTACTGCACAGCACAAGTTTGTTTTTTATGAGGACGACAACTCAGAGCGATTCAAGCAAACTTCAGACTTCGAAACGGTTAGAGTAGTTGTTTGTTTAAGGAACATTTGGTACAACTGTTTTCGAATTTTTTTTAATCACCTGCCCGATTGATTGTGATAATTACATATTTTTTAAAGAAAAGTGTTTATTTCTGTCCTCGTTGGGCCTGAAGTCTCGAGTTCTCTGGTGTTCGTGTATTGAATGGGCGCGTGTAGCGCAGTCGGAGGAGGTGCGACTGTCGCGTGCACCCGATACCAGGTCCTTGGTTCGGATTCCCCGTCCAGGCCAACCAAGCCTTTCATTCCTCAGAGGTCGTTGAATTGGTACCAGACCTGTCTGGGAAGGATGGAGCGCTGACATGTTCATCGGCTGGCCACCGCAAGTCATTGTATGGCCAAACACGCATTCAAATCGCCTCCACAACATCCCGTAGAAGTAGAATACGTGGCGCATCCCAGAAGGGATTGCCGTCTTTTATCCTTATCTTTTATCCAAAGACAACAAGCGGTAGTCATTTAGTGCATCATTAAAGGACGAGATCGCGCCATGCACTCGAAAAGCTCTCCGCGACTTTCATTAGATTGATAAGGTAAATGCTGCTTAAAATAAGCATTAAAGTGAGTATATGTGTGTTCTCTACTATTGCTTTTGTCATATCGTTTACAGGTGTGAAACTCCATGCAAATGAATATCTGCTATTAACAGGGTAAAAACCACGACGTCTTGTATGAGGGCATTGCGCAACTTCATTTTTTTGCGTTAGAAAATAGCTGCCTTCTTGCACTTTAAAACAAGCTTTATACCACTGTTTTCCATTAGAAATAAGGCCTTCAAAAAAAAATTGAAACAATGTGTTCACTTATTGGAAAGCTGATTTAAATCTTCAAAGAATGTCATACTGGTTTTTTTAATTGAACGAAAAATTGTTCCAATCTTTTTGGAGAATCTTTAGTTTATTGTGTCAAGAAGTCGTTTTGATTTGGAAAATGTTCCGTTCGATTTCAAAAGTGTTAGGCTTGTCCAGAAGAGTGTCCATTTTAACGTGAAAAGTGTCCAATCTGATGTGAAAAGTGTCAATATTTACGTGAAAATTGTAGAGATATATTCGCGATGTTTCAGGAGCAGGCCAGTTTTGTGAGAGACGTTCCGGAGGAACTCAACGAGATGGAATCATTGGTTATTCCACTGAAGGAAGATATTGTCTTCTGCCACAATGACCTTCTGGCACATAACATAGTTTTTGATCCATTATCAGGTCAGTGATTCTGCTTTCTTCTCTCCTATCAAACAACAATGCCAGGAGGACGAGGCGTTAGTGCCAGAATGTTAATTCGATACAATTCACTCAACAGCAGCAATAGCAATAATATATAGAAGTGGCTCCACGACATCTCGTGGAAGTTGAATATGTGGCGTCTGCTGGGGATTTAGGCAGCAGGGCAAGGGCCTCCTTTATCCCAGGGAAATTCTGAGTCGCGTTTGCGTCCGTGATAGCACCGTTGAAGGAGGCGCCGACACTACACTCCGATTAAAGGTTTTTGGTTCGGCACTCCCTGGCTAATCTAATGGACCACCCTTTCATGGTCGAAGAATTGGTGTCAAACTTCTCAGAAATGGTAAGACAGTGCACTGTCTATTACATTTTATGGACAGTTTACGCATTCTAGTTTCTTTACAATATTCCATGGTAGTAGGATGCGTGGCGCCTCCAAAACAAGGGATTGATGAATGCTGTCGTTTACTCTTCGCCATTATCTGTGCGCGTTTCGTCCTCATATTATTAGTTCTTCAAACTGCTCTAGGATTTAACCAACCTGCAATGCCTTTCATTTTCTTGGTTGCTCGTACTCTACGTGTCGAGAAACAGGTAAAGAGAGTCCCAATCCGGTGTTCAATCTGCAGAGCCATAATTAAAATTAATCGGTACTTTTCGACGCCACTTACTGTCCTACGGCAATAATATCCCTCGGAATCTCATGGTCACTCTCTCTACCCCTCCCCCTCCCGAAATACTCCCTCTCCTATGTGCTGGCAAAGAAACGGAGTGGGAGTCAAGCACGCACATGTCACACTGAGTACCGATTCACGCGTCACTACGTTGCCACGACGTCTATGACACTCCTTCTGCACTCTGACGCACGTGCCGCGACTTCTGTAAGCCGTCTTCAGAAATCCGACACACACGGAACGATGTTGAGGGAAAGTGCTGGTCCCCCCCCCCCCCCTTATTCACGCTCCCCCTCTACTGGTCCCCTTTGTTGGTCTTCTCCTATTGCTCGCCCTTACTCGAAATCCCTACGCAAGTTGGATGACGTCTTCAGCACGTCTTCTGAATCCCTACGCACGTTGGACGACGTCTAGCGCAGGTCTTCTGAATCTTGACTCACGACGTCTAGCGCAGGTCTTCTGAATCTTGACTCACGACGTCTAGCGAAGGTCTTCTGAATCCCTACGCACGTTAGACGACATCTTCAGCACGTCATTTGAATCCCTACGCAAGTTAGACGACGTTGAACGACGTCTAGGGCACGTCTTCTGAATCCCTACGCACGTTGGACGACGTATAGCGCAGGTCTTCTGAATCTTGACTCACGACCTCTAGCGCAGGTCTTCTGAATACCGACGCGCGTTAGACAACGTCTTCAACACGTCTTCTGAATCCAGACGCACACTGAACGACGTCTAGGGCACGCCTCCTGAACACTTACGCTCTACACTTGATCCCCATTCACACCCTGACGTGTTGCCCCCTGAATATCTCGTAAACTTCGACAATCAGCCGCCAAAGATATAGTTCGCCAGCAATCGCCCATGGTTAAGCTCAAAGAAAGCCCGGCTGGCATACGCCGCACTGTCGTATGCATCTTTTGGCTTCAGTCCCCCCCCGTGACGGACACGTGACATTAGCCGATTATATATAGTAGGATAACCAGGGATGTGTGGAATTTCTTTGTTGACAGACGGGATACGGCACAGAAGAGCTTAAAAATGTGCAGAAACCGGAATACGAAACACGGAAAAGGGATTAATTCCGGTTTCTGCACATTTTAAAGCTCTTCTGTGTCGTATCCCGTGTGTCAACAAAGAAATTCCATAATTCCAAATTAAAATTAATAAATTCCAAATTATATATATATATATACTCAGGGACGGGGTGCAAGCCTCCCGCAGTAGCAGCCTCTGTCTATCCGTGAGGTCACTGCGGAACTCCTGGAAAAGGGGGCGTGTCGGGGGCGTAACCTATGCAGCATATACTCCGGGAGATAAGGTTCGCGAGAACCGCAGCACACAGGTGCAGCACGTACCGCTCGGTCCGCGAGAACCGCAGCACACAGGTGCAGTACGTACCGCGTTGAGCCCGCAATCCTGGGAAGGGGCGCTCCCCCTGGCTCCCCCTGGCTGCCCTGGGGCTCCCCCTGGCTGCCGTAGTGCCGTAGGAGCACTCCCAGAAGCTGTGGCTCCCCCTGGCTGCCCTGGGAGGACTCCCAGAGCCTGTGAGCGCTCCCACTGGCTCCCACTGGAGTACCCCCTTCTCCTACCTCTCCCACAGTGCTCCAAACAAATCCTAAGGTGGTGAAACTGTCCATACTCCCTCTTATAACCCTCGTAGTTGTCCTACTAACCCTTGTAATGGTTCAACTGCCCATACAGCCTATAACTGCCCATAAGAGCTCCATTTTGTCAGAATGTCTCAAAACGCTCCTTTCCTTGAGCTTCTAAATGCCCTAATATGCCTAGGCAGGTTCCTACGTAGGTGTAGGTATTCTTCCTCTGTATTTGTATTTTTGTATATGCATATTTTTTGTTTATTTATAATATTTTTTAGTTTTTATTTAGATTTATATTAACCATTTCTGTTCTCCTAATACTACTCCTACCTTTACCTACCTACCCAACCCAACCTAACGGTGGGGTATAATTTTTATTTTTATTTGTGGTTTATTTTTTCTATTTTTTCTAGGACCTTTTTACCTTCCTACCTACCTACTTGTGTGTAAGCTCTTCTGTGATGAACGCAATGTACTAACACATATTTATTTCAGGTAATGCACATAAAGAAATACACACGACTAATAAAGAATTCATTACTACTTGAGTATCTTCTTCTGTGTTTGGGTGACAATAAAAACTTAAGAAACGATGTTGTTCCTCTTCAGCAACAGTAGCAATTGATTTAGCCAGTAACAATTAGAACATTCAAAGTTTTGGATCACAAGTTCGTCGAACTTCGTCGTCGAAAATGTCGTAGTCGTCCGCCTTTTCCGCAGTGGCAGCGGGAGTAGAGGTTTTGCGTGTCTTCTAAAATTTATTTTTTTACTGAAAAAGTATGTGCTGTGTAGACTTATATCTTAAGTGTGAGTATTACTTACAGGAGGTGGAATCAAGCGGCCATCTCTTGGCACATATTGGCGCACGTCGGCCCTACAAAAAGTAAAATAGAATAAGTAGTTTTGGTTGAAGTAAGGAATTCTATGTCATTTAAAATACACTAACATTGCTTTCGATAGGGCTTCCCGGAAACATGGACCCCAAATGGCTCGGAACTCCTTGCGCTCTTGAAACGCTCGCGATCGCGAGGAGTTGTCGTTGCCGAGCGTCTCCCAGTACCTAAGTGAATATGCAGAGATTATTTAGAGTCTATTTACTCAAAATACAGCCCTACTAGTTAATCCTAGAGTAGTACCTCGTGGGGTTACGGATAAGGTCTTCAACGGAGGATTCGACGAGTTCATTGGCTCCCAGTCCGATTCCGTCTAGGCCACATCCCACGAGTGCTTCGATGACGGCGTATGGTAAGTTCTTGAGCTGGGAGCTTTCGGATAGCGATCAGTCCTCCGATAAGTGTATTTTTGAATTTCCTCAACTGGGTCGCAGGCCTGAATTTTAGTGGGATTGCAGTGATTCTGCCAAAGCTGTTAAAGGACCTAAAAAGCTACCTTGACGAGGTAGTGTCTGAAGAAATCAGTAGCTTGGATGGAGTGGTCTTGCCGCTGAATTCGGGAAGGTCTTTTCCAGCTATGGAGGAAGTCGTTCAAACGGCACGGATGAAAATATGAGTATTGAATTCTACTAATACAGCTAGTGTACCGATATATTTTAATATATATATATATATATATATATATATATATATATATATATATATATATATATATATATATATACCTTAAATGGCGGATCGGACTTGATATCCCAGTTCTGCTTTAAGTGGCGGCCATGGAGGAAAAACTGTTCAGGGAGGGTGTGGCTGGAGTTCCTCACCGCAACCGCCTCTGCTTTGGCGATGGAACGCTGGTTAGCTCTAGCAAACTCGAGCAGCGCGTTGAGCTGCAAGCAGAAGCGGTATAAAGTGCGACCCATTTAAATATCGATTTAGCGATTGAAATGGGAACCCATAATTGAAGAAGGTGCACACCGTGGTGACGACTCCAACAAGTGCGTCGGACTGGGCAGCAACGATCTCGGTGAGACTACGGACGATTGAATCGGACGAGAGTGGGATCTGCGAGCATGTGTCCTGGATCGCCTTTGCGCTGCTCAGACTGATCGAACACTCTCTCATTTTACCGGTGATGAACGCCTGAATTATAAGAGGCCTTGGCTAGATAAGTGAAGGTTCGTAGGCCTGTCGGATAATGTGGGAGTGAAGGAGGAAACTAAATTATGAACCAACGTGGTATTGGGCACCGGTGTCGAAGTGCGCAAGCGTGGCGCCTAGTTCCCGGAGCGAAATCTCGTTACCTTGGGCCAGTCGTTGCATTACAACTGAAAGCAATCCCGATTTCTACTGCCCTCACCACCGCATATGTAAACGCGCACTTCTTTGCTGTAACCTAACCTCGGAACTGATCATTTTCCGATTGCTGAACACGACCGGTCTGCCGTGGTGCGCCCCTCCTCTGCCTCTGTGGTTTTGCTTGCTGTGATTCGGCCGATTGTGACGTGCTTGGTTCTAATATGCTCCATATAATGACAGTTAGATGCACACGTAGTGGAGAAGAACAATGGCCGTCGTTCCGGTACGGAGCTAGAGGAAAGACTAACCGCGAAAGTTTCTTGAACCTTACGCCGTCGACGTTCAAGGTGAGCACGATGGTGATTTTGCGATCTCGAAAATCCAAGACCGACTCGATATCCCGATCGTACTTTGGGAAAGAGGAAGTTTCACTCAAAGCTGGGTTGTCGTCTGATTGATCTGGCAAAAGTTAAGATAGTAAGCGTTCGCGGTTGAGCTGAACTCCAAGACTAGACATAGAAAGCGCACCCTGTTGTGAATGGAGTCGTGCAATTCAGTTAAGAGCGGAAGGACTCTCTCGAGGATTATGTGGAGTTGAGGCTTGATGAGAACCGTGAAAATGGACGTACGCTTAGAGGTTTTCGAGCGCTTTGGCCGAACACTGCAATCGGTTCTGAGGTACTCCATATAAAAGCTCAAATATAAGAGTGTAAAACAAATCCTCGTAGCTGGCAGCCCTCGTTCTGGCACAAGGCCTTTGGACCGGAAAGATGTCTACCGCAAGCGTTGCAGTAGTAAAACTTATGCAGTCCGAATCTCTCATGCGCATCATGCGCCAAACTGACGAGCCCGTTACGAATCTTTAAACATTTTTAATTTAATTTAAGAAATCTGATTTTTCCCTAATCTTCCTAATTTCCTAATTCTTCTATTTCTTTTTAATTTTTCAAATTTCAAATTAAATTTTGTGTTGCGGTGTCCGTTTTGATGTGAGTAGTTTTTGTTATTTGTGTTTTGTTGGTTTTTGTTAGCATGAGAAAACATACAATACACAAAAAAACTAAAAAGAAAAACATCAAACATCCATCAATAAATTAAAAAACACATCGAACACGAGGTTCGATAATACCGGACAACCGATGAAGTCCGGTATTCAATACACATCAATAATAAAAAACAAAACCATGGAAACGACCCACCGGATCGACCGCCCCTGCGGATGAAGTCATGACGTCGCAGAAATCCTCCACGAAGCGACACATTTCATCGCTAATTCCAAAATGTAGCTTGAAATTGGCATAGTACAGTAGTTTTTGGCGATAATCTGAACGAAATGTATATTATGCTAGTAATTGCTTCCCACACTACACTAATGCACTATGCTAGCTACTAACCCAGAATCTCGCGCTGGCATCTTCCGTTCCCTGCATTCACAGCACGATTGCCATCATCGAACCCACGGAATTCAATGTCATCCGCACCATCGTAGCCTGGATGGTCGTCGTCCTGCGCTTCTTCTCGAGCAGGGCTCACAGACCGGCTATTTTCGCCATCACCGTCACCGTGATGACGCGCTTGCTGACGCACTTCCTCAACCTCCTCGCGAACCTCTAAATTTCATGTGCCGATGGCGTTAGAGGGACCCCATGTAGTGCAGCCGGAGATAGTAAGCTGCACTCACCATCGTATAGAACACGCAGCAATCGGCTTCTTCGCAGCCTCGGCACCTTCGCGTTTCCTGATTGCATGTCGAACGTGTCCGGGTTGGAGTTCTCGTTAAGCGGAGTTGATCTTCGCTTGGGCCCAGTAAGCATAGAACACACTACTACACCTGCACCTGGAGCGCGCCCCACCTCCAAATTTGATCGCTCTGTGACTGGAAGAAATCATTCCCTTTGCTTTAAACCCTAAAGGCTAAATTATCGCTACATATTCCGGTGGATACTTGACCACAAAGCATTTCAAAAAGCAGAACTCCAAAACCACCTTATTCAAGGCCACATTAAGGAAGACGGTTCTCTTCATCAGTATCAGTATCCATTGCCGTCGCATCATCGTCCCCGTGCTCGCTTCCTCTTCCTCCTTCAGATTCGACTTCTGCTTCTCCATCGTCTTCTGCTCCTTCTTCTTGCCTGCCTTCACCGATGCCTTCGTCCTCAATGTTGACGTCGGAGTAGTTCAGTCGCGAGATTTTTGGGCACAGCTGTCGCGCAGAACCTTCAACTCTGCTGATTCCACCGCTGAAAGAGCTCTCCCATCTACTATACCCTGCTTCTGAAGTCCAAAAACCTACGCACTTCCTTGCCACTAGCCTCTCGACATCTACGAGCAAATGTTTGACCTCACACAGCGTTACCGGCACCTCCTCCGCTTCGTTATCCGGTCTCACCTTTCTTCTGGGCAAGTTCACATACCTAGAAGTGAGACCGGTGAGGGCAAAACACAGGTGAGCAGACAACAAAACCACTATGCACCTGTTGCCCCTACAGTCCAAAACGAGCAGCTCCGGGAACTTCGTCGATAAAGCTCGCCACGGATTGCACAGATTATTGCCTCGAAGACACAGATACTTGACACGTCGATTGACGTGTTCAACTCCAGCTATGTCCTCATCTGTCAAGGCGCACCCTTGCAGATGAAGGGTCTGTAAAAGTTTACCCCATTACACTTCACCTCATAGGTGCACTTGGACTGCACTAAGTTACCTCAAGATGCCGGTAACTCCAGAGATTTCTGAGTACTTCCTCGGCCCGACCCTGATCGTTCACCACTTTGATATCGACCACGACTCTATCCGAGACTTCTATCGAAGCCATGTTCCAAGCCGGTCCACAATCGAAGCCGTTCCACGAGAAAAATCGAACATTCCAACTTCTGACAGAATCAAATCGACTCCCCAAACCCCCCAGTCGCTCCAGGATCAGAGGCATTCCACGAGAAAAATCGAACATTCCAACTTCTGACAGAATCAAATCAGCTCCCCACGCATGGCCAGCCGCCCCAGGAACGAAGCCGTTCCACGAGAAAAATCGAACATTCAAACTTCTGACAGAATCAAATCGACTCCCCAAACCTCCCCAGTCACTCCAGGATCAGAGGCATTCCACGAGAAAAATCGAACATTCCAACTTCTGACAGAATCAAATCGACTCCCCAAACCTCCCCAGTCACTCCAGGATCAGAGGCATTCCACGAGAAAAATCGAACATTCCAACTTCTGACAGAATCAAATCGACTCCCCACGCATGGCCAGCCGCTCCAGGAACGAAGCCGTTCCACGAGAAAAACCGAACGGTCGATTTGATTCTGTCTGAAGTTTACTTCAAAAAGGATCAAATCGACTCCCCACGCATGGCCAGCCGCTCCAGGAACGAAGCCGTTCCAAGAGAAAAATCGAACATTCAAACTTCTGACAGAATCAAATCAGCTCCCCACGCATGGCCAGCCGCCCCAGGAACGAAGCCGTTCCACGAGAAAAATCGAACATTCTTCTTCTTCTTCTTCTTCTTCAGCGTCTGTCCCGCTTAGTAGCGGGGTCCGCTATTCTGGTGTCATGACGCCACCTCTCCCGATCCAGCGCTAGATCAGGGTGGACACCAGCAACCTTCAAGTCCATATGTAACGTGTCAGACCAGCGCTGCTTCGGAAGCCCTCTAGGCCGTTTTCCTACCACCTCGAACTTAAGGCCTATATTGCGGACGCTATCTTCCTTTCCACGCAGAACGTGGCCGTACCATCGTAAGCGAGCATCGCGCATCTTGTCCGCTATCGGCGCGACACCGAACTTCTGCCGAATAGCTTCGTTTCGGATGCGGTCCATGCGCGTGACTCCAGCCGTCCAGCGCAGCATCTTCGTCTCCATGATGCTGAGGCGCGTTTCAACCTCCTTGGTCGCAGGCCAACATTCAGCACCGTACATCGCTACCGGCCGGACAACTGTTCTATATATTTTTGACTTCAAGCGCTCTGGTATCTTCCTATCGCAGAGCACGTCAGTCAACGAGCGCCACTTGGACCAAGCTGCACTCAAGCGTGAGTTCACTTCAGTCATCAGATTGCCATCAGATGCTACTGCTGATCGCAAGTACTTAAAAACCGAGGTGCGTGGGAGCTCGATGCCGTTAACCTTGATGGAGCTGGACTCAGTAACGTCTGTCGTTAGATATTCGGTCTTCTTCACGTTCAATCTGAGTCCAAATCGCTCCAAGCGATCACACCAAGCTTGCACCTCTCGCTCCAGTTCATCTTTATCTTCGCAAGCGATCATTACGTCATCAGCGTAAAGCAGTTTCCAGGGGACAGGCTTCTGAAGATCTCGTGTAATGGCGTCCATCACGACAACAAAAAGGAGTGGGGAAAGCGCAGAACCCTGGTGTACCCCGACAGAGATGGAGAACTCCATCGAGGTTCCGGCTGCAGCTTGAACTCTACTCTTTGGGCAAGAGTAGAGGATTCGCACCCACTCTATGAGCTCTTCAGGAACGCCATGTCGTCGCAGGGCGTACCATATCACTTCACGCGGTACGCGGTCAAAGGCCTTCTCCAAGTCGAGGAAGGCGATATGCACTGGCTTCTGTTTCTCGCGGTGCTTCTCTATCAGGAGGCGGGCGGCGTGAATGGCATCAATGGTGCCACAGCCAGCCACGAAGCCGCACTGATTGCTGGAAAGCTGGACGATGTCACGAATTCGTCCGTCGACAATTCGCTCAAAGATCTTCATGCTGTGCGAGTTCAAGCGAATCGGACGGTAGTTGGAGCAGTCTGCAGGACTGCCCTTCTTCTTCCAAATCGGAATCGTCGTACTTTGGCTCGAACAGTCAGGTACTTTCTTTTCTGCTACAACCTGATTAAAGAACTTCGCCAACCACTCAGCCGGATACCAAAGCTTTGACTTCCACAGGTCAGCCGCCACGTCGTCGGGTCTGGTCGCTTTGCCTGGCCTCATCTTCTTCAAAGCCGCTTCAATCTCCTCCACGGTGATCATTTGAACGGGGCCGTGGGTTGGAGCCGTTGAAGGGATGGCTGGATGAGGAAATTCTACCGTAGAGATTTCCTCAAAGTAATCGCGCCATCGCTTCAATGCTTTCTTGCGGTCCATAAGAAGATGGCCGTTCTCATCATTGATGCCGAAAAACTTTTCAATGTCCTCGGTCTGCCGATGGCGATTCTTAGCAAGCCGGTACAGATACCGCTCGCCATCACGTGACTCGAGTTTCTCGTTGACAACTCCATAATGAGTGGCTTTTGCAACAGCCACGGCCTTCTTTGCAGCTTTCCTCGCTTCCTGGTACTTCCGCCAGTTATCGGCTGTCTTTTCGCCGAGAAACACGTGATAGAGCGACTTCTTATCTCGCACTTTTGCTTTCACGTCGTTTGTCCACAGCCATGTCTGCTTGTTGATCTTCCGTCGCCCAGGCTTCGTAATGCCAAGTTCTGACTGTACAGCTTGACGAATCGCGTCGGTCGCCTTCTTCCAAGTTTCGCCGACAGTCGTGACTGTCGGTAACCGCACGCAAGAAATCACAGCTGCTTCCTTCTCTCTCATTCGCCACCACTTTATTCTTGGTGCACCGCATCGCTCGACCTGCTTCAGCCTCGGAGGGGCGATCTTCAAAATACAGATCAGCGGTCGATGCTGTGGGGCGACCGTCTCATACGGCACGACCTTCGCGTCTGTGACAAGACTCCGGTCACGATCCTTAACAAGCACAAAGTCTATCTGAGACTTGGAGCCCCCAATATGAGATGAGGTGGGAGTCGCGTTTTCGGAAGACGGTGTTCACTATGGTGAGGTTATGCGATTCCGCATAATCAAGAATACGCTCACCATCGGCGTTACGTGACCCGTACCCGGAACCACCATGACAGCTGTAACCGTCCTTCGTAGCACCTACGTGCCCATTAAGGTCACCAGCGACTATGATGACATCTTTCGACGGTATCTCTGCTGTTTTCTCATCAAGTAGGCTCCAAACCTCATCCTTGGCTTGCTCTGAGCAGCCGGTCTGCGGAGCATACGCAGAGAAGAAGTGATAGAGTCGCTCCTTAGCGGCGACAACGATCTTCATTAACCGATCGTCAAAGCGTTCGACGCTTACAATCGAGTCACGAAATCGTTCGGAGACGATTACACCGACACCATTGGCGGTCCTGGGACTTCCACATAGAACGGCCTTGAAGCCACGTCCTATGTCCCTTGACTTGCGGCAGGACCACCTCGTCTCCTGCACCGCACAGAAATCAACTCTTATACGCTCCAGTGCTTCAACCAACTCGCACGAGCGGCCCGTCAACGTACCCACATTCAGCGTTGCCACGCGGGTCCTGCTTACGTTACGGGACTTTCGGACTAGCTCAGTTGCCCCCCGATGCCGTCCTCGCATCAGGGACCCTCGCATACTTCTCACACTCGCCGGGCTTTGCGAGTGCGCGTCGGCTCCCGCGGACGCCGTAGCACTATCTCGAAATACTTGAACTGTCATACACCATGTGATGTGACATGGGTCTTCGTAGGCCGGCCTGTCACAAGGGCCTGTCGCCTGCATTCGAGTATCCGTGCTTAGCTTAGCTCACCAAACGAGCAGTTTCCAGTGGCACCACGAGGAGGAACGGACATCGCCACCAAAAAAAATCGAACATTCAAACTTCAAAAAGAATCAAATCAGCTCCCCACGCATGGCCAGCCGCCCCAGGAACGAAGCCGTTCCACGAGAAAAATCGAACATTCAAACTTCAGAGAGAATCAAATCACCTCCCCAAACATGGCCAGCCGCTCCAGGAACGAAGCCGTTCCACGAGAAAAATCGAACATTCACGCTTCAAAAAGAATCAAATCAGCTCCCCACGCATGGCCAGCCGCTCCAGGAACGAAGCCGTTCCACGAGAAAAATCGAACATTCCAACTTCTGACAGAATCTAGTCGACTCCCCAAACCTCCCCAGTCGCTCCAGGATCAGAGGCATTCCACGAGAAAAATCGAACATTCCAACTTCTGACAGAATCAAGTCGACTCCCCAAACCTCCCCAGTCGCTCCAGGAACGAAGCCGTTCCACCAGGAGAGGAGGACCAGAAGAATCGAACATCGAACAAGACACAAGAATCGAACAAGTTTACTTCAAAAAGACTCACTCAGTCCTGCGTCCTGCGAGCAGCGTCCTATGCAGCTGAGTCATATCGATCGCCACGTGATTTTGAAACTTCGCGGTGCTCCGCGGAAAGTACGGTAGCCCTGCATCGCTGCGGGACCGCCTGCCACATGCACTTTAAGTGCAGGCTCAAGGCGGCATACGCTGCCCTGATGCAGGATCTAGGCGGCATATCCGACCTTGCAGCATACTTCAGGATCAAAGCAGCATACAGCTTTTCAGCCAATAGCGGACGAGGGGGTGGGTCCTGGGGGCGGTCCCAATTTTCAGCACCAAGGCGGCACATGCTGGGCCCGCCCCTCCCTCCGCTATCCAATCACGATCGAGGGGTGGAGTCAATCAGCACATGCCGCCTTGATCCTGCTCCCAAATTTGGGGCGTTACCACCTGCGGGAGGCTTGCACCCCGTTCCTGATATATATATATATATATATATATATCCTACTATATATAAAGCAGCAAGCGTGTGTGTGCGTGTGTGCGTGTGTCACACTGTCCGTCCGTCCGTCACACTTGAGTTGGGGCGCGGCAGCCGAACACGTCGGCAACCGTGCATGGCGAGCCGCAGACGTGCCGAACATGTTGGCAACCGTGCATGGCGAGCCACAGACGTGCCGAACACGTCGGCAACCGTGCATGGCGAGCCGCAGACGTGCCGAACACGTCGGCAGCCGTGCATGGAGAGCCGTAGACGTGCCGAACACGTCAACAACCGTGCATGGCGAGCCGTAGACGTGCCGAACACGTCGGCAGCCGTGCGTGGCGAGCCGCAGACGTGCCGAACATGTCGGCGGCACGAAACTTCGGCCCTGGGGGTAATCGAGGTCGCTGAACACGAATCTGAAGTCGACCAATCGATATCGATCGATATTATCGATTTTTGAGGATGGCGCTCAAGTGGCGCGAAACTTCGGCCCTGGGGTAATCGAGGTCGCTGAATACGAATCTGGAGTCGACCAATCGATATCGATCGATATTATCGATTTTTTGAGGATGGCGCTCAAGTGGCGCGAAACTTCGGTCCTGGGGGTAATCGAGGTCGCTGAACACGAATCTGAAGTCGACCAATCGATATCGATCGATATTATCGATTTTTTGAGGATGGCGCTCAAGTGGCGCGAAACTTCGGCCCTGGGGTAATCGAGATCGCTGAACACGAATCTGACGTCGGATCAATCGACCCATCTCGATTAACATAAAAGTCAGAAGGCCTAGGGAAGAATAGGAAACCCGTGGCGGCCATGGCGTCCTATTGTTGGGGTTTGGGGGCGAAGCCCCCAACCAGTCGTAGGCGGCCGCTAGGCCGACGTACGACTGGTATATATATATATATATATATATATATATATCATAACGGTGGTATTAACTAAGTTGCCGCTTGCCTAGGCAGCATGCGACTCTTTCTCAGCAATCACCTGTCACACCTGTATCACCTGTCGTCCCGTTGATCATCGAATTGCTCGAGCGGGTGCCAGCAGCGTCTCCATTCGTCCCTGTCGCGTACAAGAGTGGTCCAATGGATCCTCCTCGCTCGAGGGACACGAAGAGCGTCATATCGGTCGTTCAGAGCTTTAACGAAGAAGTCCGACCAACGCGTTGGTGGACGTCCTGGTGTTCTTTTGACATCCCGCGGAATCCAGTCGGTGATGGCTCTCGTCCAGCGGGTGTCTGCGAGGCGCATTACGTGGCCGGCCCACCTAATTTTCGACAACTTGGCCCACGCGACAGCGTCTCTGATCTTCGAGCGTCGACGAAGCTCGGAACTCCGGAGGCCTTCTCTCGCTTGTTTCACTCCGAGCATCGTCCTCTCGATTCCACGCTGCGCGACTCTGATCGCGTGTTCATCCTGCTTTCGTATAGCCCAGGTCTCTGAGGCGTAGGTTAGGGCAGGAAGAACAGTGGAGTCGAATAGGTGGGCACGGAGTCGGACGTTCTTCGTCTTCTTCGCGACTTCTTCGACGCTCTTGAAAGCTCCCCAAGCCGCTCTTTTCCTCCTGCTCAGCTCTGGTGCTAGGTCGTTGGCCATGTTGACTTCGCGACCCAGATACACATAGCTGGAGCATTCGGAGATGTTCGTTCCGTTGAGCGAGAATGGGGCATCAGAAACCCATCCGTTCCTCATGAACATCGTCTTCGTAAGATTCAGCTGCAGTCCAACGTTCCCACATACACGATCGAAGTCGGCCAGCATTCGCTCCGCCTGGCTGATGCTCGGTGTTATGAGCACGATGTCGTCAGCGAAGCGAAGATGATGTAGTTGCCGGCCGTCGACCTTCACTCCCATGTCTTCCCATTCTAGTTCGCGCATGACGTTTTCGAGAGTGGCGCTGAAGAGCTTCGGGGATATGGTACCCCCTTGCCGAACCCCTCTCTTCACGTCGACGACGACGTCGTTGTAGAATGGTGAGATCTTGGTCGTGAATCCACTGTACAGCTCTCGAAGGACTCTGATGTACTGAGTAGGAACGCCCTGAGTGAGCAGGGCTTCGATGACAGCTTCAGTTTCGACAGAGTCGAATGCCTTCTTCAGGTCGATGAACGTAAGGCACAGCGGCAGCTTGTACTCTCGCGACACTTCGATGAGCTTCGTAATGGTGTGTATGTGGTCGATCGTGCTGAATCCTCTCCGAAATCCTGCTTGTTCGCATGGCTGTCCTTCGTCCAGCGTTCTGCTAATCCTATTCAGGATAACTCGAGTGAACAGCTTGTAGACTACGGACAGCAGGCAGATCGGGCGATAGTTGCCAATGTCGTGCACGTCTCCCTTCTTGTACAGCAAGACGGTTCTGCTGGTCTTCCACTGAGATGGAACCTTGCACTCCGACAGGTAACGTGTGAAGAGCCGCGCCAGGGTGTTGATGAGCGTAGGCGGGAGGTTCTTCAGGTGTTCGGGTCTGACCCTGTCGGGACCGGGTGCTGTACGTTTCTTCACCGACGAGATGGCGTGTCGGATCTCGGAAGGGAGAACAGAGGGGACGACGTATCCATACTGCGGAAGATGGCATGGGGGCAGGTGAACGTGGCTATCGAAGAGATCGGAGTAGAAGTCGTGGATGACCCTCTCCATGGTCCTTCTGGAAGAGGTGACGGTTCCGTCGGGACGTCGGAGAGCTGTCATCTTGGTCTTGAAGTTGGCGAAGTTTCGGCGGGCATTGCGGGTGCTCAACCCTGCCTCTGCAGCTTCAGGTAACACTTCCGCCCTTCTCTCCTTAAGATCCTCCTTTATCGCCTCTCTGCATAGCTTCGCAAGCTCGGACGTCAGTTGGTAGTTGCCTGACGCTCGTGCTGCTCCGCGCTGGCGTATCAGCTCGAGAGTTTCCGGAGACAGACGTCTCTTGGTGGTTTTCAAGCTCTCGGCTCCCTTAGCACTATCGTGGAGATGGTGCACGAAGCGGTCGTATTCCTCGTCGACGTTGTCCATGACGGCATCTTCCCAAAGACCGGCAAGAGAGGTGTAGAGGTCCCAGTTGATGGTCGTTCTGGGACTCCTCTTCTTGAACTTCGCGGCCTTCTCTCCTTGACGCGAAAAACGGAACCTTGCGCGAAGGAGGCGGTGGTCCGATCCCGTGTAGAACTTGGGGACAACGGAGACGTCGGTCAGGCAATATTTGCGGTTGAAGATGATGTGGTCGATCTCGTTGTGGAACTGGCCACCGGGAGATTCCCAGGTCCATCGTAGGGAGGGAGGCTTCTGGAACTGCGAGTTTCCATGGTCGACATGATAAACTCAGACAGCCTTTCACCTTGCTCTTTCCACTCCAAACCGTGGGTTCCGATGTGAAGTTCTTCCGGCGACCTTCGCGGTCCGATTTTGGCGTTGAAGTCGCCGACGACCACCTTGTAGAAGGTGTGATCTTCCTTATAGAACTTCTCCAGCTCCACGTAGAAGGCTTCGACCTCTTCATCGTCGTAGTCCGATGTTGGGGCATACGCGACGAATACAGTCAAAGCTGGCACGGAACCACATCGCTTCAGTCGCAGACGTCCGATTCAGCTTGTTAGAGACTCGTACGAATCGATGTTCATGGCCAAGTGCGTGTTGACGAGGACACCAACAGTTCTCAGCAATATATAACAAAAAATCCTTAGTAATTTTTTAAATAATTTTTAGGTTTTTTACTGATTGTTCAAATATTACTAGTGTAACAAATCGAAGTTTATGCGAAATCCTTCTGCAAAAAGAACGAAAGTGTCTGGAACGCAATCAATCCAGCTGACAGAAAGATGCCAGAGATTTCGTCACCCATAACCCTTAACCGGTCTCACTGAATGCCCTAGATCTATCCTAGTAGGGGGGGGGGAAGCGCTAAAGAGACAATTGCCTCCAGCATCGCACGACGTAACACCCATTTCCCGAGTTTTCATGGGGCCATAGCATCATTCAGATGGTGAAGCCCGAGACACCGCATGCCCTCCTCCGACTCGAATAGATCCAATGTCCCCTATCGAAAGCTTTGCTAGCAACCTAAGACACTTACAGAACTCAATAGAACACTTATAGAACTTATAGAACTTATAGAATTGGTGTTCCGGCCAGACCTAACTTCATTAGAGAAAAAGATAGGCATGCTCCAGAGAACATACAAAAACTTTAGTTCAAGAGGTGAATGAAATCAGTTAAAAAATAAATGAGGAATGAGTCACCATTTCCGTTCCGTCTTCGGCAACAGAAAAAGCGGAACACGTAACGGAACGGAGGTAATTGAAACGGCCGGAAACCGGAATTCGGAGCACGGAAACGGAAATTCCGCACATCCCTGTAAATAACCAAGAGGATTGATCAGCGCCGTCCTTCTTCCTTCAGACAATTTACAGCCTCAAAAAAGTTGAAGGGTTGGGAGGACCTGGTGCGAATACGGCCTTGTCCGTGGATTGTGAAAGACCGGCCCACTACTGACTGCGCCATACGATCCTTCACTACATCACTTCGAAACTCAATGCTCGCCACATTCCGAAAATCCAAAACCGCTTGATTTTTATTCTATAAGCCTGCTAAATCTCGCTCTTGTGGCCAACGCCTCACCGTTTCATTAGCGGTGAACAGTAACTTAGTGTTAGAGGAACCAGAAGCTTACCTTTCTAGGATACTCCTGATTTTAGTTACGGATGGACAATTAACTCATTCTTATAGATCATGTACGCTTTATCGACTTCGAATATGCCGACTTCAACTATAGCCTTTTCGATCTCGCTAATCACTTCTGTGAATTCGCCGGTAGGCCTCATTTTCTCCGCCCTTCTCAACCCCGTCCACAGCTCTGTCATTCTAGGTGTGGATAACCCAGACTATTCGAGGTGTCCATCAACAGAAGAGATTCGCTCGTTTTTGCGGCTATACCTACGGGAAAGATATGGCCATTTCGATGAACGTAGAGTTGATGAGTTAGCTCGAAGAACTCCATTGTTTCAAGCTGTGAGTTGGCCGAGGCGTTCAAACCACTGCTGCTTCTGAAGGCTAATTTGGCTTCAGCTGGAATAGAATCAAGATTTACTAATATTTGCATTATTTGGTGAAGCGTTGTGGAGCAACACTCTAAAACTACATTTCCAGCTTGCTCACCTCTTATGGTCTACATGGTCAGTCGTGCAGTCACAAAATTCAATATTGGATTTTGACTACGTTAGGTGAACGGATGAGAATCCTAAGCTTCTTTGGTCATGCCTACATGTCAAAAATTCTCGTTTCAGATACGCGACTGCGCGCCACGAGCAGTATCTGAGGTGCCTTCACGAGTACAAGTCTCAGCTCAACTAGTGACGACGGGCTTTCCGCCAGTTATTATTCAGCTGTTTCATTCATAGCGGGACATTTTTATAGAGCTATAAAGAATTCGAGGTGTTCATTCCATCAAACTGTCATGAGTTATTGTCTTATTACTACTTGTGTTTAAGTGTGCTGGCAAGCTCAACAATGAATAAATCTAGCGAGGAAGTTCACAAAATCCCGTCACAAGACCATTCACGCAAGAGATCCTGATACCCACTCGAAGTATTATGCGAAGTTATTTCTGAGCTTTTCAAATACCGAAACGTACACCACAGAATGACCCTTAGTAGAGTAATCGTCCGACATCTCTTGTTTGTTCCATACTATGAAGAACGTCTGACTCCGTGCCCACCTATTCGGCTCCACTGTTCTTCCGGCCCTAACATACGCCTCAGAGACCTGGGCTATACGAACGCAGGATGAACACGCGATCAGCGCCGCGCAGCGTGGAATCGAGAGGACGATGCTTGGAGTGACACGACTCACGCAAGTGTGTGAAAGCCTCCAGAGTTCCGAGCTTCGACGACGTTCAGTTTAGTTCCGAGCTTCGACGAAGATCAGAGATGCTGTCGCATGGGCAAAGTCGTCGAAAATTAGGTGGGCCGGCCACGTAATGCGATTCGCAGACACCCGCTGGACGAGGGCCATCATCGATTGGATTCCGCGGGTTGTCAAGAGAACACAAGGACGTCCAGAAACGTGTGTTGGTCGGACTTCTTCGTGAAAGCCCTGAACGACCGATATGACCACGTTGTGTCCCTCGAGCGAGGAGGATCCATTGTACCACTCTAGCACGCGACAGGGACGAATGGAGACGCTGCTGGCGCCCGCTCGAGCAAGACGATGATCAACGGGACGACAGGTGATACAGGTGATAAAGAAGCCGGTATCCAATACATCAACCGAATGAATTCCTCATGCCAATGTCATTTCCACACCTTGGCGATATAGTTAATACCGAACCGTCTAGAAGTAGATATTCCTGGGTACGACCGCAGGATCAAGTCACAATCGGTTAACGAACCGTTTATCGAAACGACAACTCGATGACAACAAATTGAGGAGGATAAGAAGTAATGGAACACACAAAAGTGACGACAAGAGATCCAAGCGAACCCTCGTGAGATCCAAAAGAGATCCACTGAGCAAAACAGTAAAAGAGCACATCGACCAGCTAGGCGGCCTTATATGCACAGTTTCCCGCGCGCGCCAATAGTTCAAGACCGACAAATAGCTCAAATCGACGATCAGCGACCGCAACACATGACTCATACACCGAGATCTACGACACAGCAACATAGGGCCGACTACACATACAACATATGCTTACAATATCCACTAAAGCTGCAAGCCAGTTAGACGGGATTTTTCCGGGATAAATAAAATACTGGCATTTCATCGACTAACTGCTGTTAATATGGGTCTGCATGCGCACTCAAAAGGTTACGACATCCAGACGGATAGAAGTGGAGTATCTGATGCCTCATTAGAAGGGAACGACAACCTAGAATATAGAAGCTTTGCGAGCAAACCCATAAATTAGAGATAAATTAGAGTGAAACTGCACGTTTTGCAAAACTCGCCGTGAGAGGTTAATTTGGAGTAGTGCACAATTTAGAATTTTAATACGAAAGATCAATGCCTGAGCGTTACGAAGGAGCCGCCATTATCAGAGGGAATCCAAAAGAAGATGCTTTTAGAGAATCAGTTTTGTACAAATACCTCAAGGAAGCAAGGATGGTGTAAAGCAATTGTCTCTAGGTGCTCTAGTCCCCTTCTCACGATCAGCAATATTAACGAGGCAGCTTGTATGCGTCTTTGGTCTGCGAATAACTTAAGGCAACAAGCGATGAATAACTCAAGGTTTGGTAGGTCTCATAGGCATGTGATGCAGAAGCTTAGTGAACCTAGGTAGCATAAACATCCATCTTACCATGTTATCTTTGCCTAAGTAAGGAAATATTTAGTTCAGAAAACCTTTCTGGATTTAGATGTGTCCAGTTGTTGCTCACTACTGTTGTGACTCTAAACTAAACGATCTTCAACACACACACCATCAGAGATGTGCGGATTTTTTTGTTGTTGAGGAAAGGAAGACGGAATACGGAACGGAAGAACTCAAAAAATAGGCGGAAACCGGAATGCGAAACATGGAAACGGAAATAACTTAAAACTCACTACTTTATTTAATTTCTCATAAATACATTCAATATGGTAGCAGTAACTACACTACTTAATATAATAAATTACCTTTAACAAATTTAGGGAACGGGTGAGGCCAATGCGGTTCTTCCCCAACAAGATCCACCAGTAAAAGATCCTTGTATTCGTATCATTATTAGGATGATTCGCAAATATTACTGGTCTACCAAATCGAGGTTTATGCAAAAGTTTTCTGTATGGAGAGAGAAATATTTTTAACGCAATAAAACCAACCGAAGAGTAGGATGCCAGAGATTTCGCCACATGCCACTTAATATAATAGGTATAACTGAATATCCTGTGTGTAAAGCATTGTTAGCAATCTAAGATTGCTTATAGAAATCTGAGCTAGAATTGGTGTTCCAAGCTAGTCTAGAATTATTAGAGAACTGAAGTGTGCATGCTCCGGTCAAGGAATTACATTCCTGATCAAAGCCCCCTAAAACATTTTGCAGCAACAGATTATACGGTAGCATATCATTTCCAAGATGGTTCCCTTTCGGCTGGTGAATAGTCAGTGCAAAACAATCAGTGAGTGTCATCTTTCCCGTTCCATCTTCCTGCTCGAAAAAAGGCGGAACACCGAACGGAACGGAAAGACAAAAACGGCTGGAAACCGGAAGTCGGAACAGGGAAACGGAAATTCCGCACATCTCTGCAAACCATCCAACAATACGTTCAAACCAAAGGGACTAGCTTGTTGTTCGTTATCCGGCCCGAAGACCACCGGATAGCGAATAATAAAACGGATAAGCAAAAACTCCCAGACACCGGGTAACGGATAATCCGCTTACCGTTGTCTAGTAGGCAGTTATAACCAGGGATGGGTGAAATGTCTGTTTTCTGATTTCTGGTCATTTTGAGCATTTTTTTCAATTTTCATTTTACGGCAAAATGGCCAAGAGATGGCTATATCCGTTCCTCCACGTGGTGCCGCTGGAAACTGCGTGCTTTTGCGAGCCGAGCTAAACACGTACAATCGAATGCATGCGAATGCCTTACTAGGGAGGTCAATGAGCGTCCCGTGGCAATTTTCAAAGTGACCCATTGAGGGATGTAGGGGTTGTCTGAGAAGCACCCTAGTGGTTTTCAAATTTCCTGCGGACATCTGAGTAGGCCGAAAATTACAAAAAACCGTATCACTTCAGTGCGAGCCGATAAAAAAACTGAGGTCTGGAACTGCCATGTCGTGGTAAGAATCTAAAATGCAAAAGGTTTGGGGTTGCAACAGTAGCGGAATTACAGCGAAGTCACAATTTGCTTGTTAGTGATACGGTAACCAAATAGGAACATTGAGGTGCGCCGTTCAGGAGGCAAGTGGAAGCAACTGGATGGCCGAGCGGATGTGGGAGCGGACTCGCGGGAAGAGGATCATGGGTTCGGAGCCGTGGTTGGGATTCTGCATTGCTGGGCTTCCTCACCACTTTTTTGCCGATGTAAAGTGTACACTGACGTTATAGCCTTATTTTAACCCGTATGATATGATTTAACAACGATGCTGCCTATCTTCCCCATCACTCGAATGTGTAGAGACTTGTACTCCCACGAATCTAGAAATCGAAAGCAATTTCCGTATATACTTCTACTTACTGCTTTGAGATGGAGAGTAGTGCACGAAAAATAGGTAATGTATAAGAAAGAATGCCAGATTCGTGGTCAGCAGCTTAAATAGTTTCCATAGGCGAGGAAATGCCAGTGAATGTGGTCCGCCATCCTTCCTCACGACATCCACAGTAACCTACCCTGGTCGGCCGAATTTTCAAAAATGGACACCGTGTTCGTGCTCAGCATCCAAAACAACAGTACAGAGCGATGCTTGGGCGAAAAATTTTTTCGACCTCTCCTAGACTTTGGAGTCACGATAGCACAACACTGCCAGTTATTCTGTATTCATTCCTTTACCTGCACATACTCACGTCATCTATTGTACCGTAACACCAAAAGCGTTTGTCAAATTCGTGAACACCACCTCAATCAACCATCAAGACAAAGTTTAACAGAATTTCATTCTCTACCTGCGAAGTCATGAGGCTTACTATACATACATTTGCAATGTCGTCTCCCCCCCACTACTTATCACTATGATGGAGTGTAGAGTTGAGCTATTCGACATTTTAGAACAATCGAGTAACTCGATTTTTTAAAATTTCCAAAAGTCGGACAATCGAAGAACTCGGTTTTTCGCCGTCTTCGAAAATCGAATAATCGAACAACTCGATTTTTTGCCGTCTTCGAAAATCGAACAATCGAATAACTCGATTTTTCGCTGTTCTCGAAAATCGAACAATCGAATAACTCGATTTTTCGCCGTCTTCGAAAATCGAAAAATCGAACAACTCGATTTTTTTAAATTATCGAAAGTCGGACAATCGAAGAACTCGATTTTTTGCCGTCTTTGAAATTCGAACAATCGAATAACTCGATTTTTCGCTGTTCTCGAAAACCGAACAATCGAATAACTCGAAAGAAGACAGAACAAAACCACAATTGTGGAAAGAAAGAGTTGAATTTAGGAAGATAACTAAATATTCGTTTACGATCCAATTAGAAGACCGAAAAACATGATACTTGGTCATTCCTTTCGCAAGTAGTGGACATTCCTCAGGGTTGAGGTGCCACCAATGGTAGGGATTTTCCTCACTTCTAAGCGTAATTTGCTATCTGCCATATGTTCTTCATTTGCGAGTCGATGTCACTAACTTCTCGCATTATCCTATTACCAGTGTCCGTCGCCGGCTTCGCCGGCGCCGTACGCTGGACGTGCGGGCCACGCCAGGCTTGGCGGCTTCTCCTGCTTCGGGTGTAGCACATTTTCTTCAGCACATATATAAAGCTATAAGGTTGGTAAGGTAGCTTTTATCCTATTATGTTCAAGAGCCAGCTCTTTGCTCCTGTTCAATTTTTTCCAGCTCGGACAAGAAAAGGATACGGATAAAGGGCGGCGTTAGTTAATAAATTGGTGGAGGGGCCACCTTGTAGTATGTGGTTTTCCGTCTTCGTGAAAAGGCAAATGAATGACGATTTACATCAAAATGGAACAACACATTCAACGGAACAACAAGAGGTACAACACAGTGATGTTGAATAACAGTTCCGTTTTCGCGCAACACAAAATGAGTTATGGGGTGCCTTACATGGTGACCCCTCCTTCTTCGAGCCCATCTGCACAAGGTTAACAAAAAAGCGTGCTTCTACGCATAGTCACTGTACGCCGTCTGAAATTAGCGCGTGGGTTGGTTTTGAAAAGAATGATGATTTTGACGTTCATAGAGCGCATTTTCCGACGGCGACAATTTGTCCGCAATTTTAATGCACGTTTAATGAGAAATTGCTCTGAGCTGCACATGGTAAGGCAGAACATCTTCTAATGCATTACGACCGCGGCGGACGCGACGCTCCGAAACGATCTCGACGAGCTTCCGTATGTTCAGAGGCGCGCCAGCCTATACACACGCAGACTCTAGCAGACGATTGCAATGCACACTAGCTACCGAAACCGACAAAAGGATTGCTAGAATACGCAGGCACATAGACTCGTTGCAGTTGAGACGCCGTATTCCCACCGAAGCACACAATAAGAAAAGGCTCTCAGCAACGTCCAAATTGCTTAAAAGGGCCCACAGAAATAGTTTAAGTTAGCATTCCACTTATACATGCATACATGTATTTTGTAATACATCATCATCTTTACAAAAAAAAAAATGTATTTTATCGCTTGAGCACGTTTTCACGTTTCAGGCTTTTGTTTGTCAAAATCATAGTTTATTATCACTTATTATTATTAGTTGAAACAACCAGTATAGGATCAACTATACGCACAACTGTGCTCTCGCAAAATTTTCGAATATTGGAAAGGTTACAAATGCCTTTTTTCGAATATTGGAATCGTTTCAATTTTCGAGTATTCGAATTCAAACATAACCGAAAAGTGGTTTTGCGAAGATTAGGATTCGAATACATGCGAAAAATGCGATTTTCTTAATTCCGAAAAAATTCAATATCCAGATTCAATAAAGGTAGGTAATAGTTATTCATTCGTGTCCTAGCGGAGTCCCTCAAGGTGGAGTGCTAGCTCCCCTACTGTTTTTAGCCTATATTGCTGATTTACCGAAAACTCTAAGAGTGCATCCAAATTTGGAGGTCAAGGTGTTCGCGGATGACATAAGAATTTATGTGCCTACTAGCCTTGTGACCAAAACTTAGCCAACGACTATATTTCACAATCTCTTCGGAAAGTAATGGAATGTTCAGACAAGTGGGAAATTCCCGTTAACCTCAGAAAAACAGTTCATTTACATTTAGGACCTCCTCCAATACCCAGACACAGTTGTAATAACTTTGTGATAAGACAGGAGGAATATGTTAGAGATCTGGGTATTATGGTAGACTCTTCGTTAAAGTTAAGCAGGCATATAGAAAGCGTTACGAAAAAGGCATTATCATCGCTTTTCCTAATTCTGAGGAATATACAGTGCAACGAACCCTCTTTTCTGATCAAATTGTATAAAATGTATGTCTTACCACACTTGGAGTACGGCTCTACTATTTGGAATCCCTGCATTAAGAAATACCTGCTGCAATTAGAAAAGTTCGGAAAACTGTCACCAAAATAGTTTACGATAGAGCACTTCCCGATCCAAATTACCCGCGAAATCAGCATGCCTAAAGAGAACGGCATCATCTACCCGGTCTAAAAAGTCTAAAATACAAAAGGATAGTAAAAGATTTGGTATTTTCCTTTCACATTTTTCGCATGGAAATTAAATTACGGACCAGTAAATACTGGATATTTGAGCCAATTCGCGGAAGAACAACAGTGCTAGCAATACAACACAGTAAATTGAATCGCCCCATCGGAAACATTGCGTTTATTTCATTCTTTATGCGAACCGCTAGATGGCTTAATCAACTTCCACTGGATTTGATATCATGTAAGAATTATAAAGACTTCAGAAATAAGTTGCGCAAACTAAATGTATTAAAAATGCTTCGGATTGAGGATGTGAACTAAATAGACTGTTTTTCACTTTTTCTAATCACTAACACTAGCTTAAGTAAAGATACAGTCTAAATCAAAAAACTCACCTAAATAGGACAAACTTCACATTTTATAGGATGTGTGATGGTTTCTGGTTTCGGACTACTGACTTTCGGACTATCCCGAGAAATCTATCTGAAATAGCGACATTTTTCATACAAATATAATCAAGCAATATACCGGACAAACAATGACTGTTGCGATATAAACCACGTAATGGAGGTGAACATCAACAAACTATCGACTGCTGGGATGATTCTATACATTATGACCATTAACAAACCATCATGGATTTATCATTATGCACTGATGCGACCGAGAAGGAAAGAATATCTTGGCTCTTCCAGAGCGCACCTACCAGTGCAAATAAATAAATAAAGATCCGAATGAAAATTATTGGAATACTTTGGATAGGTCATTTGAACAAAACTATACACAACACTAGGCATGAAGATGAGATAGTACTCAAAACCATAATATCGCCATCAGAATCGACTAGATAGCCGTTTCGTGACGCTGCTTAATGCTCATGAGATCATCGAAAGTTGTAATAACTTAAAGAAATCGGACTCTTACATCCAAGGTATGTTCAACAGCAACAAACAAAATATCGCATTACCTCTAGTTAACCGCCACCTCTATTTGAACTCCCTCTCTAATTCACTATGACAATCCTTCGCTCTCAAGCATTGTTCGATTTCGATCTACGTCAAACAAAGCTTCACGATTTTCAAATTCGAACCCTCCAAATGAAATCGCAGACTGATGATCGCGGAAAAAGTACTGTTCGAATATTTTTCGAAATCGAACAATATTCGAATAATGCCAAGATTCGACCGCTATAACTCTCGAAAGCAGATCGCAAACGTTCCCGCCAATTACCGTAGGCAAAGGGGTGGAGCGAGTTTGAACGTGGGGTTTCGGGGAACAGAGACGTGGCTCAGGCGGCCTACTCCTGATATTGTTCGAACATTGTTTGATTTCGAACAATATTCGAACAATGCTTCGCCATCTTCGACTTCGAACAATGTTCGAATAATGGTTTTTTGCGAATGTCGATTTCGAACATTGTTCGAATAACGGCTTTTCGCGAAATGCGATTTCGAGTAATGTTCGAACAATAATGATTCACGATTTTCGAGTAATCGAGCGATTAGTTGTTCGAAATCGCTCAAGTCTAGTGGGGTGGCCGAGAAAAATAGGCTGAATCAAACGTGATACACTTTTAAAGGATCATAACGTTGTAGCAACTAACAAAAGCAGCAGCGAGACAAGCGTGGTTTTTTGGGAACACGACGTAGCTCTATGCAGCGAAAACTTGACTTTCTCATATCCGACAAGAGGTCAAGGAAGAGTTAGAAAATGAAAACGGTGTCTGGCCGAGATCAAAACGCATTCTACATTTACAAAAACGAAAGGCAATCCGCAAACCCCTGTCCCGGATTCGAACCTATACCCTGCTCCTGTAAGTTAGATTGGCTATCCACGCGCCCTCCCAGTCGCTGTCAAGTGAATGACTCACTTCAATGTACCCTCTAGTCTCCTTGAGGAAACCTAACAATTTTCAGATTTCAAAAATATAAATATGACTAAAGCTCCATAGCTTTTGCAGGTTAATTTCAGAGCATTACAAGGCCATTCAAGATTGTATATACTATCGTGATTCCAAAAGTCGAGGAGAGGGAAAAATATTTCACCCAAACACCGCCATCCAAACATCGTTATTTTGGATGCTGAGCACGAATACGGTATCCATTTTTGAAAATTCGGCCGACCAGGGTTTACAGTGGGTGTCGCGAGTAAGGACGGCGGGTCATGATCACTGGTTTCGTCCTTTCTTCGCCTATGGACTTGTTCTAATTACTTATTTGTGGTGCGCTACTTTCTATCTCAAAGTAGAAGATTGGAAAGCAAGCCTGATCACATAACTGAAGAATGAGATACTACGTACTGATATTGGTAATTTTTATCACTCATGAAAATGCGGGATCACGCGATCACGTGAAAACGTTTATCAGATTGATGATCAGCGCCTCAATTAGCCTACAAGACTAAGTATGGGCGAAAATTGCTTTTGATCTCGAGAGCCGTGGAAGTACAAGTCTCTACACATTCGATTAGCAGAGTGGTAGGGGAAGATAAACAGCACCGTTGTTAAATCATATTATACGGATTAAAATAAGATTATAACATCGGAATGGTACACTACGGTGTTCACCTTACATCGGCAAAAGAGCAGTGAGCAAGCCCAGAAATGCAAAATCCCACTGATCGGATCCGAATCCATAACCCTTTTCCAGCAAGCCGCCCCCACACCTCCTCGGCCATCCAGTCGCTTCCACCTGGCTCGTGAGCGCCGCGCCTCGATGTTCCACTTTGGTTACTGCATCGCTAGCAAGCAAATTGTGAGTTCATTGTAATTCCGCTGCTGTTGCAGATCCAAACCTTTTACAGGTTAGATTCTTACCACGACATAGCAGTTCCGCCCTCAGTTTTGCTTTATCGGCTTGCACTGAAGTGATACGGTTTTTTGTAATTTTTGACCTACCCAGATGTCCGCAGGGAATTTGGAAACCACTGCGGTGCTTCTCAGATAACCACCTACAACCCTCAATGGATCACTTTGAAAATTGCCACGAGACGCTCATTGACCTTCCTTGTTATTGACAGGCCGGCCTACGAAGACCCACGTCGCTTCACAAAGTTGATGAGTTACAGAACTCAAGAGGTAATGCTGCGGCGCTCGCGAGAACCGATGCGTACTTGCAAAGCCGAGTGTGAAAAGTATGCGAGGGTCCCTGGTTCGAAAACGGCATCCGGAGGCAAGTGAGCTAGAACGAAATTCCCGCAACGTAGGCAAGATCCGCGTAGCAACGTTTAATGCGGGTATGCTTGCGAGTTGGTGGAAGCATTGGAGCGAAGAATGACAAATTTATGTGCGGTGCAGGAGACGAGGTAGTCCTGTCGCAAGTCGAGGGATATTGGCCGCGGCCGTATGTGCGGCAATCTCAGGACCACCAAAGGTGTCGGAATAATCATCTATTAGCGTTTGCGTGACGCGATTGCAAGCGTGGAACGTTTCGATGACCGCTTGATGAAGATTGTTGTCGTCATAGAAGAGCGACGATGTCATTCCTTTTTCGCGTATGCTCCGCAGACAGGTTGCTGCGTGCAAACCAAGGACGAGTTCTTTGCCCTGCTTGATGAGAAGACAGCGGAGGTACTGTCACAAGATATGCTTGTTGTGGCTGGTGACTTTGATGGTCACGTCGAAGCAATGGAAGACGGCTATAGCTGTCATGATGGTTTTCGGTATGGGTGCAGGAAGGAGCGCGTACTTGACTATGCAGACTCGCATGACCTCACCATCGTGAACACCAAGTTTCAAAAACATGACTCCCACCTCATCTCGTTTTATAGAGGGAAGGCCAAAAGGCAGATTGACTATGTCCTTGTTAGGGGTCGCAACCAAGGCCTAGTCACAGTCGCTAAGACCGTGCCATATGAGACAGTTGCCACACAACACGGTCTGCTGGTCTGCACTATGAAGAGTTCATTTCATTTAATTTCATTTATTGCACATTTATGCGCCTTCAACAAATAACAGTAGACAGAAACAAAAACATATGCTGCAGTCTTAGTGAATTTCAATCCTTTGATCCTAAATGTTTAGAAATCTTTTACAAGATTTGAGGTCGTAGCGAACTCATAGTCAGTAATTGGAAAGAGGCGAAATGAATATAGCAGCAGCAGAACAAAAAGAAAGGAGACAGAAAAAGAACTTATGTGTTAATGCTTCTGTGCCGTTGCCACCACCATTACAGAAGATCACACCTCCGGGGAGCAAACGTGTCGAACGGTGCGAGCAGCTATAATCAAATGGTGTCGATTGAAAGAGAAGGATGCAGCTGTTATTTCTAGCAATCGGTTGCCTACAATAACAACTGTCGACGAAATCTGGAAAGAATCATGGTCAGAGAATAGGTCCGAGAAAGGAAATGGCCCTATCACGTGTTTGTCGGTGATAAAACAGTACAATGTTGGCGGAATTATCTAGAAGCGAAGAAAGCGACAAAGAAGGCAGCGGCCGCTGCTAAAGCCGCATACTACGCTGATGTCAGTGCGAAACTGGAGACGCGCGATGGTGAGCGTTATCTTTACTGACTCGCCGAAGCTCGCTGTCGCCAAGCGAAGAAATCGAGAAGTTCTTTGACAAACGGTCATCTTCTGATGGATTGTTGAGAGCTGTGAAGCAATGGCGCGGCTACTTCGAGTAAATATCGGATGTAGAACTTGAACATCCTGCTGTTCTTTTTGTATACTGTCCCGTTTAGAACACCACAATGAGCGAAACCGAAGCAAACCCTAAAAAAGATGTAGCCAGGCAAAGCTAGTAATCCAGATGTCCTGCCAGCCGACTTGTGGAAGCCCAAGGGCTAGTGTTCTGCCAATTGGATGGCAGAATTTTTCAATCAGGTTGTTGCTGAGAATAAGTGCCTGAGAGTTGGCAGCAAAGCACGATTATTCCGATTTGGAAGAAGAAGGGCAGCCCTGCGGACTGCGCTAGCTGAAGTTCGATTCGCCTACTTTCGCACACAATGAAAATCTTTGAGCGAATTTATTTATTTATTTATTTATTTATGAATACACCCATAAGGATGTGCCTAAACACCATGCTTGTAAGCAAACGAAGAAACCAAGACAACAATGAAAGGAGAAAACTAAAGAAAATATGAAAAAAAACTTAGTGCCTTCTAAATAGAGCAAGCGCGTCGAGAAGAAGAATCACCATCAGTGAGCGTGGACTTCAAGGGAATAGGGCTAGGGGGCTTAGGTAGGGCAGGAACACCAACACAAAGGCAACATGTTCACTACAAAAACGACTAAACGGAAACTTGCCCACAGTATGCTCAGGAGTCATGTCGCACCGCAAAAAGGAAGGGCCTGTGTAATAAATGCTACTTAGTGCCAACGAAGATAATTATCCTAAGCCAGCTGTATGCATATATGTGACAGACCGTACGCCCGATAGACACATAATGGGGGCGGCTGTAAGAACTGGCTGTAATTTTGATAATCATCCTGAGGCACTTGAAGATGTAGCAAAAATGAAGCAAAGTTAAAGTGATAGTGCTCCAGACTTCAAATAGTAGAAACCATGGCAAGATGACTAATAATGAGGAAAAGTGGCGGACATGTAACCAGCATGTTGTAAAAGAACCCATCCTAGGCACGGCCATCCCGCGCCCACGCCAACGACGGTATCGCCCTCACTCTCTCAGCATCCAGAAACGGAATACACTTAGGAAACAAAGAAACAGAGAACACAAAGCGAAAAAGAAACATTTTCGTTAGAAAAGGAAAAAGCCTCGCTGTTAGAAGGCACATTACTATAGCATTAAGCAAGTGTAACTCATGCCGCACGGCAGTGTCTGCAAGAAAAATGAAAAAAGGCAGGATGAAGCAGATCATGGGCAGCACAACAACAATGAAAGAGATCACATAACAGAATTGTCGATAGACGTATCCGGGATGTCGTCCAGCTTTCCAATAATCAGTGTGGTTTCGTTGCCGGCTAGGGGACGGTGGATGCCATACACGCCGTTCGCCTTCTGCTAGAGAGGCACCGCGAGAAACAGAAACCGGTGCATTTTGCCTTCCTGGACTTGGAGAAGGCCTTCGACCGCGTCCCGCGAGAAGTTATATGGTACGCTTTGCGACGACACGGCGTCCCTGAAGAGCTTATTGAGTAGGTGCGCATCCTCTACTCGTGCCCAATAAGCCGAGTACGAGCACCAGCGGGTACCTCGATGGAGTTTCCTATCCCTGTCGGAGTGCACCAGGGGTCTGCGCTATCCCCACTGCTCTTCGTGGTCGTCCTGGATGCAATTACACGAGATCTCCAAAAGGCAGCTCCCAAAGCCGAACTCGAGCGACAGGCACAGGAATGGTGCGATCGCTTGGCATTTTTCGGACTCAAGCTAAACATCAAAAAGACGGAGTACCTGACGACGGATGTGAATGGGCTCGGACCTAGGAAGATCAATGGTGCTGAGCTCTCACGAGTCACAGCTTTCAAGTCTCTCGGATCAACAGTTACGCCCGATGGCAGCCTAAAGTTGGAGGTAAATGCAGCCTGGTCCAAATGGTTGACTGGGGTTCTCTGCGATAAGACAATACACAAGTACCTCAAGTCGAAGGTTTATAGAACAGTCGTCCGCCCAGTAGCGACATACGGTGCTGAGTGCTGGCCCGTGACGAAGGAAATTGAAAGCCGCCTCAGTGTAATGGGACGAAGATGTTAAGGTGGACGGCCGGAGTAACGCGATTGGACCGCGTTCGCAATGACACCATACGACAGAGGTTCCGTGTCTCCCCGATAGCCGACAAGTTGCGCGAAGCTCGTCTACGATGGTATGGCCACGTCCTTCGCGCTAACGACGACACCGTCTGTAAGATTGGGCTGAATCTTGAAGTCCCGGGAAAACGGCCAAGAGGACGTCCGAAGCAACGTTGGCTAGACACGTTGCACTTGGACTTAAAGATAGCTGGTGTGAATCCCGATCAAGCATTTGATCGGGAGAAATGGCGTCACCACACCAGAAGAGCGGACCCCGCCACCAAGCGGGTCAAACGCTACTGAAAATGAGACTATCGATTTTCGGCGCGAAGACCTGGCCTCCCAGACAAAGTTCTACCTCGTCTGCGAAGAATAAAACACTGACTTCTTCATCGGCTGTCAGCTAAAAGACGTTGCATGGACAAAGTACGCGCTCGTGCTGTCTCCACGACACCCCGTAGAACAGAATGCACGGCGCATACCAAAACGCCTCCGACTTTTCGCCGAGAAACCACGTAGTATCGTGTATGTGCTCTAAAGTTTCCTAGATCGCCTTACGCGGTCGCCACCAACATCTCCATTCACCTCCGTCGGGTGCGATAGTGACCTGTGGGCCCTGCTCGATCGAAAAAATACGAAGAGCGTTGAATCGGTTGTTCTGGGCTTAGAACTGGCACGTAGATGATTTAACTTCGTTTTGTGAGATGATTGCGTATAAGAAAGGAGTGTATATAGCGCAGTGGTACGAGGCGCTGCAACATCCTCACCATAGGATCGTCTCAGGTTTCTTTCCGCGTCCGGACTGAAACCATCTTTTATGAGCTGCGAACTCTTCAAACTCATAAGCGAATGGTTTGCGTGAGTTAAATAAAAACGTTATCCTAGTCTCACCATCAGTCAGGCATCGGAATAGGTTTGAAACTCGTAATGGGTAAGACCCATTCAAACAATCCAGTGGTATCACGTAGAAATTGAATGCGTAGCGCGATTCGAAGGATTGATCCACTCTGATTAAACGATTACACCTGCTTTGCTAAGCAGGTTCATAGAAGCCTACGGACGAGCAAAGAACTTGAGTTGACCACCATCAGGTCAATGAATCAAGGGTGATCTATCCGCCGATCTGGATTTCCCGCGCTGGACCTGGTCCACTGGGTGGTCTTGGCCAACATCACCTTCAGCGACTGCCCTGGATGTGCGTCGTTATTTCCTCTCTCAGGCCACATTTCGGCCTTATTTATCTCATCTAGGCTATTATAGACGGTCTTCTGAAGATTCTGTTCAGATCCTTCTAACTCGGCGTAACCAACCCCCCTCATCCCCAGAGGAGACGAGAATTTCTCCATTCATGAGTCGTAATGTGCTTGTCTACTCCTTTCCCGACCAAAGGAGCGTACGGTTTACCTTGGCCTTTTGAGGCGTAGTCCATTCCGTTTCAGGTTTCTGCCAGCCTATGTCTGGCGATGGCCTTGGCCCAGTCCGATAAGTCTGTTCCATTTCCCTTTTACTAATGAACTTCTCTAGCTCCTTAGGTCACCATATCGTTAGTATTGTACAGAAGCCCAAGCAGTAGTAATTGCTCTACAGGTTGGGATGGACCCCCTCAAAGGCTAAAAGAAAAAATCGATCTCACGGTTAGGCCCATACACTTCACGTTTCCTTCAAGGTCAACCCCTAGACCTGGTCCGACAGAATAGATGGAGTGTATGAGCTGCTCTGTTTTGCCATTTAATCGGCAAGAAAAGGGCTAGAGGTTCTGTTCTACTAGCAAGACATAGCCACTCTCAAATAGCAGCTTCTTCGGCTAAGGTAAGATTTTGTGGAGCGGCCCGATCGCATGTCGCTGAAATGGGCAGCAATGAAAGATGGCAACACGCCAGCCAATCAAGCGGCGTCAAATCAGAGTATAGTTGGGTGACAGATGTTCTCGACACAAACCCAAGTGATGCAAGGGATGCTAGTGATGCACGCTAATCGGCTACAAGGAAGGACAGAAAGTAAATGAAGTGATCGTTTAGAGACGAATGAAGCTGCAGCGTTCCTGGCTTGACAGTGACGCGACGATGCTGTACGACATATCGAAATACGACATTTCGGCATATTCTGCAGCAGTGTATCCTGTGTCGGGAGCCTCCATGTCGACATACGACGCGACCACCGTGGGTTGTGAGCCTGCGGCTCCCTCTCCGATGGCTTATGAGCCTGTGGCTCCCTCTCGGATGGAGGCAGCTGCGCCTTCTTCTTCAACCGAAGCCGATGCAGATGCTTCCTGACGATGCGTGGTGTCCTGACGATCGACGCTGGCCTGATCCATAGCCTCCTCCATTGCAGCGTAGGTGTGATCCATTAGGGTGGTAGTCGTGGTAGCTGAGTGAATTGCTTGGTTGAACGTTTGTCCGCCGTTGGTTGATTCGAGCCACAGCTGGCAAACGTTCAACCAAGCAAGTGTCCTCCGCCTCCTTTCTAGCTTCGCTCGGACCTTCACCCCCTTCCTGGGTAACGAGCTTAAACCTCGGCAATGGTGGTACTGGAGGGAGTGTGGCTGAATGCGAGATACTATTATTTTGAAGATGTGATGATTCCGTATTGGTAGTAAAACCCGAAACCCTGAACGTACCATCACGGATTTCCCTTCAGCTTCTTTTTGGTGGAGGAGGCTGGATCTGCATTGCTCACGAAATATCCTAAGACGTCCGGGTTGGATCCTAGCTATATGTTATTACCAGGCATGGGAAATGGGTTGAAAAATAAATACGAGGAAGTCGCCGACTTCTAAGGCAAGATAGACAAAGAGAAGCGGGTAATCAATAAATTTCTTCATTCTCTCATCCCATTCAAATCTATTCCTTTTTCACATATTTTCACATAATACTTTACAGAACACAGAATCAGCACATTCAATAGCCCCATTCATGAAGTTTGGGATTAATGGTACTTTTCACCCAAGCACTAACACCTAAAACTCACGTTAATTCTGCAATAACAGATCGGGATTCAGAAAAGGGTGGCAGATTCGTGATAAGGACAAATACAAATAACGCCTCTAGTCCAAGTATGAGCAATTCTTTACCTCGGTAGTCGCACAGCAGCGCATGTGCTTTTTAATTTTCGAACAGTCGAGCCATTCAAGATGAAAACGTATTGTATTGTAGATAACAAATTTTATTCTTTCTATCAATGAAGTCGAAAATGTGCTAACAAACTCGTAAAGATAGCTACCGATGTACCACCTTTCTTCACCGCTGATTTCTACTTTCTACTTTGTTCAAAAGCAAATGCTGAACGTAACAACGTCGAAGTTTCACTTCCTGTTCAGTCAATCTACCCACCCGCTAGAATATTCACTTCTTCTACATGGCTTCGCATCTTGCTCACCATACTTGATCGACAAGTGGTGACCGAGGTGCGCTACCCGCTCTTAGGCTAAAGGCTTAAAGCGCAGTTGAGAGTGGTGAGAGTTGTGAAGCAGCAATGTCTCGCAAACTTCATGGATAGGGGTTATTCGGGGTGCTGATCACAAATCAGACATCAACAGCCATCAACTTTTTGACTCACTTGACACGAAAATCAAATTTGTGATCTCTCTACCTTCAAAGAGAAAAAACGCGAAAAACTAAAATTAGAGTTGTTGTCAAGCGTCTATTACGAAATGTGCCGGACGTGAGGATGAAGAATCATTAGATCTTTTTAGATACTTATTCAATTTAGGTAATTATTCAGTTTATTTTAATCCTCCTGAGACAATTTCGGGAGGAGGAATGCAGTTGCAATCCAGAATGCTTCGGGAGAGGATGCAGTTGCAAGAAATCAAGAAGAAATATTATTATTAATTGCAGGAAACATAGAGCACCCTTAATTTCCAGCAGAGGAGACACAACACGAATCGGAACGCAAGAGAGAACAGATGGCGTAAAGAAGAGAATAAAATAAGAGGATAAATAAAATATGTTGAATCCAATTCCAATTCGGATCACTAGCGATATCAGCGAGATGGATTCCAGAGATATTCTTTTCCACCAATCGATCAAAAACTTTTCAGAAGAAGATTCGTGAAAACTCTTCCTCTTCAGAGCTTCTTAAGTGGAAGAGTTTTCTCGAATTTTCTTCTGAATTATGACAATTCAGAAGCACAATCACCGATCACGATCTTGCCCCCCCCCCCTCTAGAGAAACACGATACCGAAACACGAAACCGATCTCACACGATCCCTCTCTAAAGTCCTATCCTAAAGTCGTCTCCTCCCCCTCCCTCCACTCGACCTCTCGAGGTCTCCCTCTCTTTCTCTTAATTTCTTTTCTTCTCTTCTTCTCCTGAGAGAGATCGATCCAAATCCTTGACCATTTTCATTTCATCTTGTCTTCTTCTCTTTTCTTCCTTTGGTCCGCCCCCAAACCTCCCCTCCCCCCTTCACCCCTCTCCACAGCTGATGTGATGATGCAATGCAATTTCTTCCGTCTTCGGTGCTCTTCGGTGTCAGAAATCAAAGGAAGGGAGACGCGAACACAATTGAAACGAAGGGATTAAGGAGAAACGTGGTACAACATCAGCACACTGGCTGACCGACCGCGCGGCAGCCGGCCTCCGCTGAGACTGGGTGCGGCGCCGGCCGATTCAAACTCCACCGCGCGCCGCCCCGCGACCGCAGCGCGTGCGACGGCGGTCAGTGAAGCATCGCATCCACCGAGCGCCGTCGCACGCGGCAGTCGCGAACCCGCGCGATGGCTCCAACCCACAATCCACCACCGACAATGGTGGATTGCAGCGTTTTCTGACAGAAAAAAAACTACGTACCGTCTGGTACCGCCGGAGATGCCTCAATGCGTCCCTTCCGTCCTCTCTGTGTTCCTCCCTGTGTCCGCCTAGACCACTCCATTCACCGAATAATACTTATACACCCTTCAAACACTACTACAACTGAACAAAATTCGAAAACGAAAAACGAAAACATCGCTCCAATCGACGTCGCTACGCGCAAAAAACCGTTAAGGTCACAAACACACACATTACTTATCCATGGACTCCCAACGCTGCACCTTTCGCCTGAAATCGTCGATAATCACAAACTCTTCGTAGTCAGGAGGCCTAAGAACCCAGCCCCAAACACGAAGTTTGGCCGGACATCTTTGCTCCCCTCCCCTTCCATCCCTCCTATCGTGAATGCATCTTCCCAAAACCTCATCTGTCCCTCATCGAGAGCCACAGAAGCCTAAAACCCCTTTCGAAGATATGGCGAGCAGAGGAAAATGGAAACCGAACGCGAATCGAACAACAAAACAAACGAAAATACGATTTCACAATCGACTTCTCGTCGATTGCGTAGCAATTCTCTTCGGCTAGTGCGCACGGGCTCACGCGCAAGCCACTTGGCGTGCATGCTAGGCACCATCTCGGGCGATTCTAGAGTACGAATGCTACAGTATTCAGAAGGCGTGGGATTCAACGCTTCCCGCCGGCTACGGCCATGCGCACGGGCTCACGCGCAAGCCACTTGGCGTGCATGCTAGGCACCATCTCGGGCGATTCAAGAGTACAAATGCTACAGTATCCAAGAGGCGTGGGATTCAACGCTTCCCGCCGGCTACGGCCAGTGCGCACGGGCTCACGCGCAAGCCACTTGGCGTGCATGCTAGGCACCATCTCGGGCGATTCTAGAGTACCGTCGTTCTAAATGCAGTCCGCAGCTCACGTCCGTTACGCGAATTTTTTCCCGCCTAAAATTCACGTGGGACGGGCCGGCCGAATCTTTCCCACGACAATTCCCAAAGCTCTCGATAAGCCCCGCCCCCTGTTTTGGCGGGCTGCATGAGCGCCTTCTCGAAATGAATAAAATCTTGGGGGTGCCAGGCTCCTCCCTGCAGCGCGTCTCGCGACGTGTCCGTCAGAGTAGCTGGTGTCAATCCCGATCATACGTTTGATCGGGAAAATGGCGTCACCACATCGCTACCAAGTGGGACAAGCACTATGGAAAATAACCAAAAATTGGCAAGAAAACAGAAATTAGAGCTGCGAACAAAATTTTATCATAGAAATCCAATTAAGTGAATTCAAAAATTACCATAGAATCATAAGCTTCATGACAAAATAATGCTTTTGGAGTAATTTTTTTTTTAATTGCAAGGATGTGGCGCTAATTGAAGTTGTTCGCTGCAGGGATGTGGCGCTAATTGGAGTTGTCCGCTTAGAAACTGCACCATGCACTCAATTCCCATGCCGCTTTGTTTGTTTTATCGACTGGGTCAGTATTGCTAACATCTTTCATAGGACATTCCTCGCCATTCATAATTTGGCTTCGTATTCTTTTTGGTTTCAACAGTAGGTTGGAGCATCTAATCGTAAGATTACTTGCAACTCTTAACCAAACTGATGTGAGAGCAGTCCGTTAAGGAGAATAGCGATGCAGTACATAAGCAAAATCAAAGGCGACAGAAATTTTTATGTTTCTTATTAATTTTTGTACCAGAAGCGGAGCAAGGTTTAAAGCTGAAAAAGCAGCTTCTGCTCTGCAGGAAACGACTATTGGTACTAACCTGATAAAAATTTTCAATTTTCAAAAAGAAGGAGGAGGCTATCATAGATCCTAGGGATCTCGACATTTAGGGACGTTGCTCCAGAATAATCGTGATTAGGAATATTTTCCGAAATTCTTGTTCGGTTATCCCAATCCTAATCCGAATCGCTTCCTGCAGAGCCTTCGGCGAAGCTTCTTTTCGAAACCTAAACATTGTTCAGTTTTTGGTGCAAAATTAAAAAGAGCAAAAAAGTTTGTCTCTTTCGATATTGCTGATACATTACATAAAATATTTTACGTAATGATTAGCAGTAATACAGTACCGGACGCGTCTTTTCAATAGACACCGAAAAAACCGCACTTTTGCGGTTTTTGCGTCTTTTTGCTATAACTCGCCCAAATATCATCCATTTAAAAAACCAAGAGTATACTTGAGCTCAGGAGATCAAGTTCTATCGTTTGGTATATACACTTCATATGAAAGATCAAAAATGGCCAAAATTGAAAACTTGCGCTCCATTGAGAAGGCCGGCCGCGGACGAATTGTCGGCCGCAAGGTGCCGAGAAGGTTGCAGGCTCGCAATTCCTCTAATTTGAGGTTTTGTGAGAAACAGTTGGTACCGTTCAATTCGTCTCTTCAAGATCTACACAACCATTTATGCAACTTTGCCAAATCACCGCTTTTTCGCAGTGGGTGGTCAAAGATGACTGGGGCAGACTTTTGCTATTGGAGAAGCTTATCTTCCAGGGCTTGCACGTTCTCGGAGTATCTTAAGCATGGGGTAAAGTATTTTGTCATGTCAGGATTCCTTTGAGAGTGCGCCGTGCACAATGCATATAGGATCGAACCTATTAATCGAGGGGGGACAGTTTGTAGAGCGAGCATTTAGGGAGTATTATGAGAAATTCTCAGCCGCCCTACTCAGGAATTGCTGTACTCTGTTCCGGCGAGACTTTGGAGTGCGCTGTGCACAATTTATGTAGGATCGAACCTATCAATCGACTGGGCGCGACAGCTCGCAAATTGCACGCACGGGCGTGTTCTGAGTGCAATAACTCTGTCACGTCTGAATAATTCCGGCTGCAACTTGTGGATTTTATAGAAGTAGAAAGTTCAAGAAGCGTGTTGAAACGTAGCGACGTAGCTTAAGACTAGACAAAGTTACAGCGGTGCGAAAGTGCTGGCAAACCTTGTGTGACACGATTTTATCCGATTTCATTCGACCACTGCGGGAAGGCAAGGAGAGCTAACGGCATGCAAATTCGTGGTGGAGCACGAGACTGGAAGCACTTTACGGTGACGTGCTCGCAGCTCTCCAGATGCCTAAACTGCTTAAGCACAATCTGCCATTTTAGAGCGGGGGAGGGCGACGGCGAAGTTCCTTCCGTCGTTACTCGCCCATATTTGTGTTCTCGACGCTCACAATCGTGGCGTTCTATTCAGCTCAGATAACTCTATCGAACGGTATCAATTTCGTCCGATTCCGGGAAAATTGGTTTTTTGGAAATGTTCCACTCGAGGACGAGGGCGCTCTTCGCCGAGCCTGCCCGGACGATGACGTCATCGAAAGTAGACGATTTCGAAATTTACCAAATTTTCCTGTCCAAACTTCGTCCTAGGGGTTAAATGAGGCGCTGATTACGAATCCGACGTCCATTTTTAAAAATTCCGCTGATTTCGATAGGTTTTGGATTTTCTTCTGGATAATTGAGGGTGGTCGCGTCAGGAACACCGATTCAAAATTCGTCTAAGGGCAAAGGTTATTCAGGGTGCCGAATACGATGCCAAAGTCCATTTGGCCGATTGTGCCTGGAGACCAACAATAACGAAAACTGAGGGTGGTCAGTGATCTTGACCCTACCAATCTCAAGTGGCTGTAACATGCGGTGGAATTTTCAAAAACGGACGTCGGATTCGTGATCAGCGCCTCATTTAACCCCTAGGACGAAGTTTGGACAAGAAAATTTGGTAAATTTCGAAATCGTCTTCTTTCGATGACGTCATCGTCCGGGCAGGCTCGGCGAAGAGCGCCACCGTCCTCGAGGGTCAAATTGTCAAAAAAAAAAAAACATTTTTCCCGGAATTGGGCGAAATTGATACCGTTCGATACAGGTTTTCGAGCTGAACAGAACGGTACCATCAAGTGTGTCAAAAACTCAAATGTGGGCGAGTAAGGGCGGAAGAAACTTCACCGCTGCCCTCAGCAGCTCTGAAACGGCAGCTGGGACTAAGGCAGGCTAGGCAGCTGGAGAGTTATAGGCAATTCGTCGTAAAGTACCTTAACTGATTGGCTAGCCTACGCATTTGCATGCCGTTAGCTCTCCTTGTCTTCCCGCAGTGGTCGACTGAAATCGGATAAAATCGTGTCACACAAGGTTTACCTGCATTTTCGCACCGCTGTAACTTTGTCCAATCATAAGCTACGTTGCCGTGTTTCAGCGCGCCTATTGAGCTTTCGACTTCTTACAAAATCCACAAGCTGCAGCCGGAATTATTCAAACGTGGCAGAGTTATTGCACTCAGAACACGCCCGTGCGTGCAATTTAGCACAACAACGGTCTACGTTCTCCGAACTCTTACTCACTCAGACAACAGTTCTCGCCACTCATAGTAACGCCGTTCAATTCAGCACGAAAAGCTCTTTGAGACGGTATCAGACTCGACCAAATTCGGAAATATCGATTTTCGATGACGTCATCGTCCGTCTGGCACGGTCTAGAGGCCGTCTTCGATGAGAAAGTGTCAAAAAATCGATGTTTCCAAAATTGGTCGGAATTGATACCGTTCGATAGGAATTGTCGAGCTGAACAAAACGGTACCCTGGCTGGTGCTGGAAAACTCGAACATGGCCGAGTAAGGGCGGAAGAAGCTTCACCGCTGCCGTCCGCCGCTCTAAAGTGGCAGATGACGTTAAGGCAGTTTAGGCAGCTGGAGAGTTAGGAGCAGATCATCGTATAGTGCCTTCGGTGTTTTGCTCGTCCGCGAGTTTTCATGCCGTTAGCTCGCCTCGTTTACCTGCAGCGGTCGACCGAAATCTGAAAAAATCGTGTCACACATGCCCAACCTGCGTTTTCGCACCGCCGTAACCTTGTCAATTCGAAAGAGACTTTGCTGTACTTTGGCGCTTTACTGAAACATATTACTGCCTATGGAATCCACGCGTTCCAGCCAGAAAGATTGGAAGCTGGCAGAGTTATCGCGCTCCGAACACGCCTGCGCGTGCAATTTAGCTTAACAACGGTCTATGTTCTCCGTGCCCTTACTCACCCAGATAACAGTTCTCGCCATAGCTGCGAGGATGTCATCGTAAAGTGCTTTCAGACTTTTGCTCGCCCGTGCATTTGGATGCCATTAGCTCGCCTAGTCTTCCCGTAGTAGTCGACTGAACTCGGAAAAAATCGTGTCACCCAAGGTTTGCCAGCACTTTCGCACCGCTGTAACTTTGTCTAGTCTTAAGCTACGTCGCTACGTTTCAACACGCTTCTTGAACTTTCTACTTCTATAAAATCCACAAGTTGCAGCCGGAATTATTCAGACGTGACAGAGTTATTGCACTCAGAACACGCCCGTGCGTGCAATTTGCGAGCTGTCGCGCCCAGTCGATTGATAGGTTCGATCCTACATTGTGCACAGCGCACTCCAAAGTCTTGCCGGAACAGAGTACAGCAATTCCTGAGTAGGGCGGCTGAGAATTTCTCATAATACTCCCTAAATGCTTACTCTACAAACTGTCCCCCTCGATTAATAGGTTCGATCCTATATGCATTGTGCACGGCGCACTCTCAAAGGAATCCTGACATGACAAAATATTTTACCCCATGCTTCAGATGCTCCGAGAACATGCAAGCCCTGGAAGATAAGCTTCTCCAATAGCAAAAGTCTGCCCCAGTCATCTTTGACCACCCACTGCGAAAAAGCGGTGATTTGGCAAAGTTGCATAAATGGTTGTGTAGATCTTGAAGAGACGAATTGAACGGTACCAACCGTTTCTCACAAAACCTCAATTGGAGGAATTGCGAGCCTGCAACCTTCTCGGCGCCTTGCGGCCGACAATTCGTCCGCGGCCGGCCTTCTCAATGGAGCGCAAGTTTTCAGTTTTGGCCATTTTTGATCTTTCATATGAAGTGTATATACCAAACGATAGAGCTTGATCTTCTGAGCTCAAGTGTACTCTTGGTTTTTCAAATGGATGACATTTTGGCGAATTTATTTATTTATTTATTTACTTGCGTCAAAAATGGCGTGCCATTCACATTGGAACATGAGTCAGAGCAGAAATCAAACAAGTCAGAAGAAAAAAGAGAGACGAAACAAAATCAACACCAGAATAACGAATTAACGAATTAACAGGCAGCGGCGACACCCAGTGGTAACTAACTAAGGAAGAAAATCAAAACACTAAACCGGTGGGTTGTAGAGCTTCATACGGGATAGATAGTAAGGCATAACTTGTAGTAAATCCAGAAACGAAAAACGGAAGCAATTAATTGGAAGTAAAAGCAATAATTACAAGTTTTGCTTATCTTGTAGGAATAATCGTTTTCAACAAAGGCTGCGTGTCCACATCAGCCAGCTATGATGCATTGCGGTAGATACCAGAGCTTCGGCACACGGGTACGCTGGCCGCCCCGTGGAACTGGTATCTAGGACAAGCAGCCATTCACAAGTGAAGTTTAAAAGAATCGATTTCATTTCAATAGTAGGACACAAATTGCACAACATTTGCTAAGCACAACCCACCTTGTTACATAAGAGTTAGAAGGTTAGCTACCAAGGGGTACCGCCCCTCAAGGTAAAGAGAAGAGTATAACGCGAAGATTATCCAAATCATCAACATCAGCAAAAGGAAAACAATGTCTGAGAAAATCTGTAGGGAGACCAGTTTCTGTGAGATTCGTCAGTAGAACACCTGAAAAGCATCTGGGCATATTGTCGCATAGTGTACCCAAACGTCTCAGATAGAGGCGGAAAGATTTAAAACCTGCAAAACATCAATTTTATTCAGCCGATCTTTAAATATTCTGCCGTTTTCAATTCAGAACAACTTCAGCAGGTAGGTGCCTAAACCATCTTGCCCCTCGGTAAAATAGGAAATTGAACAGTTGGGTGTAATTTTTCTTTTGAATGGAGGGGTAATGAAGGTTGAAGCCACCTGTCCTTAGCCCGCAAGGTCTGAAGATCCAATATTTACTCGCACGTAGCTTGATTTCTCCTCGAAGTACTTTGAAACAAAACACAAGGTCAGAGACAACTCTTCTGTAAAACAATGTTTTTAAGCCTAACATTTGTAGACGCTCACCATAGCTTGGTAGCTTTCCTAAAAAGACACCTTTGTGCAGACGACCATATACAAGTCTTGTGAAGGTCCTTCGAACCTTTTCGAGTCTTAGAATGAGATTTTTGGCGGTCGGGTTCCAAACTTGGGAGCAGTATTCTAAGTGAGGGATAACATATGACTTATACAATTTGACGAGAACGTCTGGATCGTCAATGCATACATTACGAAAGATAAAATAAAGTGCACTGTAAGTCTTCTGGATAGCTTTCTCAATATGTTCAGAAAAGTCAAGTTTTGAGTCTATGACTACGCCAAGATCTCTGACAGTATCGCTTCTCTTTAGAATTATGTCGTAGATAGAGTATTCTGAGAGAGGCCTATCACCAATGTGTAATGTGGAGCATTTTTCTGCATTGACAGTTAATCCCAACGTAGATGCCCAGCTACATAGTCATTTTAAAGTATTGTTAACAGCTAGACTTGTCTCAGTCCGTGTTTCCTCATCATAAGCACCGTATATTTTGATATCATCAGCGTAAATCTGAAGCTTGATATTCTCGGGAACATTAATGAACTCGGAAATCCCTGCTTAGTACAACAGAAAAAGTAGAGGTGACAGCACCCCACCCTGCGGGACATCGCTTTTACAGTGATATTTTTCGGAAAACACGTGCCCCACTCGAACCGTCATCATCCTGTCGTTCAAATAAGACGAGAACCACATCAAAAGAGGTCCGTCAACACCTAGATCTCTTAAAGAACAAAGGAACTGCGCGTGAGAAACTTTATCAAAGTCCTTAGATAAATCGATATAAAAACATCTACCATTTTTCCCATATTAAGTGCAACCCTCCAATCATACACACTGTCCACAAGATTAGTCGTAGTGGATAGAGTCGGAAGAAAGCCGTGCTGTTCTCTTGGAGCAGCACTAAGGCGATGAAGCCAATCTAGGAACTTTTTCCTTATAACGCTTTCCATTACCTTAATTGGGCATTACTATACTAATTGGGCAAAACTGCATAACAGATTGCGCAGATGCAACTTTAGGGATTGCTGTAACTAGCGCCTGCTTCCATATTCGGGGTACTTCTCCCAGCATCATAGAGATATTTAAAATATCTGCAAGGGGTCTGCATAATTCGTAAGCACATTTCTTGAAAACAATGGGAGGGATTCCATCACAAGGTTCTGTGACGGATGGCTTGAGGTTTTTAAGGAGTTTGTAAACTTCCGTTGGATAAAAGTATATGTTGCTTAAAGGAAACATCTTTGGAGACACACTTGCATTAAAGTTGAAATCTACAACTCCTGAAACATCGATTGTTTGGTCGCGAAAACGCTAGCGAAGTAATATCTCAAAGCTGCAGCTTTACTGCTGTCACAAGCGCAAATTCTACCATCAATATCTGCAAAGTTTGGAAGGGTACCAGACACTCTAATCTTGCTACGTAGATGTAGGTGCAGTTTCCTCAACGAGCAGTGTTTTGCAAGCTTGCGCTCACGGTAAGCCCAAAATCTTTTCAAGTGGTAATCGATGTTGATGCAGATGATTTTGTAATAAACGTTGTTTAGGGGATCAGGAACAGTTCGAAAAACCCGGTTCTTTTGGGCAAGCAAATTACGGATATGGCGAGGATAATTTGTTAGAATGGATTGTCTTGTCCTAAAAGGAACGGACATAGCCAATTTTTCATAAAGGACACCACAAAACCTTTGATAAAGGTCATCAGCTGATGAATAGCAGCTAAAAGCTTGCACACAGTCTACATCAACAAGACTCTGCCTGAGAGATTCGAAATCTGCATTCATAAAATCAGGCGTGGGTAACGACATTTGGGAAAAGGACATGGAGTGCAAGCTAAATTGAACGGTGCAGTGGCCCGAGCTGGCAAATGGCTGTAAAATACGTACATTAGAGACCAAAGGAGATGTTGACAGTATGACATCCAAAATTTTCCTTGATGCGCAGGCTCAGTGACGACTTGCTTGAAGCCGGTATCTTTGAAAAATGTGAGAAAGTCTGATGAAGCATGGCTTAAAGAAGAAAGATTTTCCCAATCTATAGCTAGATTCAAATCACCCAAAATTATAGTTTCGTTTCTGGAAGCTACTAAAGAAGAGAGGAGATCTAGCAAGCTCTCATCATCATTTTTTGTTGAACTGGGAGGGCGGTAGATAACGATAAATCTGACTCGGCTTAGGTCAGTTTCTATGGAAGAGGCAGTTTCAAAACAAAGAACATCGGCTTTGAGAGAGGAAAAGTGGTTTAACATGCAAGAATTTATTGTATTTCGAAAAATACAGCAAACGCCTCCACCTCGAGCATTGCACCGGTCAATGCTATAGATACTATACGGCAAATTGCTTAGTACTTCAGAATCCTTTATCTTACTAGAAAGCCATGTTTCCGTAATGAAGATCATGTCTGGCTTCAGTGTGGAGAGAAACTGATGAAGGTGAAAGAGTTTGTTAACAACACTTCGCGCGTTAATCATGTAGCAGGAGAGAGGGGGAGGTTCTCCGTGCCCAGTCAGACGTTTCCCGAGCCCCCACTAGTAAGCTCGGAAATGTGTCTGAGCTGACCACGATAAACCACCCACTCTCTCGCCGCTTTACCTTTATTCTTCTCCTTGGCTTGTTGCCCTAGCTCATACTCGTTCTTCCTCTCCTCAGCAGTCATGCTTTTGCGCACGAAAACATCGGCGTATCCCGTGCCGCGAAGGTGGCGTGCATTAGCCAGAGCTTTCCGCCAGTAGTATTTAGACGGAAGTACAACTTTGATTAATCGCGGCTTTGAGGCACTCGATCTTCCCATCCTGTATACCTCGGTGGGATCGCAGTCAACCTGTAAAACGTCAAGGATACTTAGAACCTTGGTTTTCAGTTCCGCTCTTCGCTGGGAGGGTGACAGATCCTGCGCAGGTTCCTCAACACCGGTAATAACTATGCTTCTGGCCCTCTTCTCCGCCTCGGCATGATCTGCAAAGTCATTAGAAATTTTCTCGCTAAGAATGTTTAACATTTGTAGTGTGAGAGGGTCAGTCACACGTTTAGATATTCTTTTAAGGGGACTCTCCACAGATAGCATTCTTAGTTCTGACTCCTGAGTGCCATCTGCCTGATGGTTATGAGCATTATCCGAGATAGAAGGCTTCATGACACTGCCTGCAGTCCTACGGCGATTCGAGCGCGTCATCGTTATATTGATCTCAAAAATCCAATAAACAACAGTCACTTATCAAGGCGTAAAGAGCAAGCGATAACGAAATAACGGCAAAATCTAAATTAGTGAACGCGGGTCAATCAACTGGCCAATAGTGGAGGGGAGAAGATGGTAGTGAAGAAGCTTTGTAAGGCAGAGAAAGGCAACAGGTAGGAAACAGCGAAGCAACGACAACAGCGCCGCCGCCCGTGGTGGGTACACCTGGTGGAACCAGACAAGCGAAGAAAAGGGTGCTTCAAAAGCATGTATTAATTACAAAGAACAAATTTTTGCTGAATTGGATAGTCGACCGGACAACCATTATTCCTTATAGCATCATACGTTCTATTATGCATACTGCTGACAAGGTTCTGGATGATTTTGTCTTCGATATCGTCCAAAACGGTCAGAATCGCCTCCACATCATTCGATTGTCAGTCATTTGCGTAGACTCCTTGAACCAAGATGCCCCACATGTTCTCCGTTGGGTTGCAGTCAGGCCAGCTAGTCCGATAAGTGAATGTTGTGACGATGAAACCAGTCTTTGGTCAACCTGGACATACGGACTGTAGCTTTGTCCTGCTGTAGAACATGTGTCTGGCGTTTTGGTCTCTTGAGAAAGTAGAGAGCTAGACTCCAGTACACCTTGACACTCCAGACAGCCCATGCGACACGAAGGAAGACTAGGCTTCAGGTTTCCGTTGCTGCTGAAGGCGGCAAATCTTATTAATTATCCGCCTCGACGTGGGCTTCTCGCAGGTCTTTCGCAATGTCGGTATTCGTTGGGACCATCCAGATTAATTTTTGCCACTGCTAAATACGAAAAAATTCATGGACAAGTTCCTTGCGAATAGTTAATAATAAATAAATAAGTAAAGAATTAAATACAGTCTTCTCCCGTTATAACGCCTCCGTATAAGACGCGACTCTCGATATAACGTAGATTTTCTCTGGTCCCGGCCAGCTTACGTTTACTCCAGTACAAACCAACTCCGCTTAAGACGCGTCGGATATAACGCTACTCCCGGTATAGCGCGGTTTTGGGAGGAACTCTGCGTTCAAAATGACTCTCTTTATAACGCGACCCGAGCTCAGTTCCGGTCCCACATGGAAAATGAAGAGGAGTGAGATGCTGACCGCGATCTTGATCAAACCTACCGATCTACTGACTCTTTCCTAATCATGACCAGCAGCTGTGCGTCAATGAATTAGATGCAAGTCGACTTTTTCATGCGCACGCGGCCCACAAAGGTGCCCATAGTTGGCAATATGTCGAGCACAGTATAAGACACCCGGTAGTCGTTGAAGGCTGCAGTAGGTTCGACGGTTTCCTCTATCAGAAACAAAAGAAGGTGTTGATTAAAACTCAGATTATTCAAAGCAATATCCTACACATTCGTTTTAAGTCTAGAGCTATAGAGGAGCAGCTGCTATAGAGGCCATATGCAGTCACGTGATGGTTTGTTGCGATCACAACTCTTACGCCATGCAGGACTGATTTGTACGAGCAACCTCTGCTTTTCGGGCAGGATTACAGGTGCAGCGATGATCACATCCAACATCCCGATATCGTGGAAGACTGCTGACAGGCATACTGATTTAACGTCGCTGACCTGTCTGTCTGCTGACCACCGCAAGGCATTGTATGGCCGTAAGTAATAAAGCTAAAAAATCATAATTTTCTACATCGAGCAGGTTCAGGGAATTATGATTGCCATCAGAACACTTGCACTATGCATGTCTTTACCTGCACCCTCTGCTTTTCGGACAGGATTAGAGTAACAGCGCTTTTTGATCACACGCAACATCCCGATAACGTGGAAGAGTGCTGAGAGGCTACCGTAACAAGGATATGACGGATGCGGCGTGCGATTTAACAGTGCTGACGGGCTGGACTAACATCCTGCCTGGAAAGCAGAGAATGCGGGTCCCTTCACGGCTCGCGCGAGGCTTTTGTTGGCGACAAAGCGCATGTAACATCAGTTTACACTTTTTTGTTGCGGACCAAGTCTAACCTTCCTCTGGTACTCGTTATTCCTCCCACATTTCTGTCATACTTATGCGTACAGCGGCAGAAAGTACCTTTAAGGACAAGACTTCAATAATAATCTAAAGATGGTTTTTGCATCCACACACTCTTCATGGTCACGTATTTTTTTATATAGCCGTTTCTAGTCATTTCATATGATTTTAGATAAATCTGAGCTTAAAAGAGTGTAAAAAAGTCAGCTTCATTAGGACACGACTGCCGTTATAACGCGGATTTTCTCCGGTCCCTTCAAACGCGTAATGACGGAAGGGGACAAGGGGACTGTATTTGGTATCTTCTGAATGAACTAGACGCTTTCAAACCAACATTATTTCAATCCAAACTGATTTCGAAATCGATGCCGGTCGTCAATGTGACTTACACGGGAGGTCCGCAACGGATGGTAAGACATTCAGAGTATTCACGTGCGGTCGGGCCCTGCTCGGATGTCGTGGGTTCGGCTTTTGTTTCGTGCACTACGGAGTCGGCTGTTTTTGACACGTTCCTGTCTTCTCCTTATGCGAGCAACGCTAGCGAAAGCACTTGCACAAAGGAAGACGTAAATGCATATTTGTGGGCGGCAATCGCCGGTTTTTCCATCGATTGAGCTACACGTGTCTTAAGCCTGCTGAAGGAGAACGGATAAAGCACGGCTTAAATCGGTCCAGATTGAGATGCACCATGCATTCTACTTCTACGCTATTTCGTCGAGACTGTTTGAATAAGTATTTGACCTACACAGTAACTTGCGATGACCAAACCATGGCCAAGTCAGTGTTTTATCCTTCCCATATAAAATCTTGCTCAAATATACCGACACCGGAGAAATGGAGATTTGGATGGCTAGGGGGAAGCCCGAACCGGGAGCGTTGAGTAGGGGAACATGCGACAGCGACTCTTTCGCCTCTTCCGACTGCGCTAGAATACGTTGGCGAAACGATCGACGTCGGAAACGGCAAGCGCTGTAACGCGGAGAGACGGGCGTTGCAATAAGAGGCTAGTTGGCGTCTGCAGTTTCATCCTGTTTTTCACGTCATGAAAACGTGCTCGGTGCAGTTCAACATTGGAGGGCATAATTATCAATAGCACGAATGAAAAGCCTAATTCACCCTTTCTACTATACCTTTGTTCTTTTCGAATTTCGAATATTCGAATATTCGACTATTCGAAGAAAGTCCAATATTCGAATTATTCGTTTATTCGAATATTCGAGAAGACCAATATTCGAATTATTCGTTTATTCGAATATTCGAGAAAGTCCAATATTCAAATTATTCGTTTATTCGAATATTCGAGAAAGTCCAATATTCGGATTATTCGTTTATTCGAATATTCGAGAAAGTCCAATATTCGAATTATTCGTTTATTCGAATATTTGAACGCTTCGAATTCCGAATAATCGAATTTCGAATATTCTTTATCAATCTCTTAACAAGTCAATGGCACTCCTCTTCGAAAACCACGGAATTGTGATCTTTTGATATGAACGATGTTTTGTTTCGCGCGTCATTCAAAGCGGCCGAATTATGTCGGAAAGGGGAGATCGAGTCATATAAGGAGAATCCCCACCCATCAATCAGTATAAAAATGGGTTTATTTTTGCCAAGTCGTTAAACACAAGGAGTAGGGAGTCCGCTACAATAGAATTCGTGGGTCTCGTACGCCCGCCAAGCGGCTCGGAGCGCTGTGGATAGAGATGTAATTTCATGGGTGGGAGAACGGCGGTTCGATTCTCTTGCTCTGCTGCATTTTTGCATTTCACATGTTTGGTTGAGAGTTGAACGATTCTATACCTTTTTCAGATGTTTTTGTCTAATTTTCCAGTTTACGCCTGGAGAGTAAATTTTTTGCCACTTGTTTATTACTGACCGGTTTTTAACTACAAGGTGAAGAGAAAGCTACTCAACGATGTATAAACGTTCAACACCAGTGATGCAAAGGCCCAAAGTGCATGAAACAGAAGCACTGTTCACAATCGGACAGCGTGTAAAAGCTACAGGCTCCTCACAGGTATACCAGCGACATCACCTTCAATGTTTTTATAACAAATTCGTTCTCCTTCAGCTACCCGCAGCTACCTGCAGTTTCGACATCTACCTTCAGGATGCTGTCCCTTTTTTGCAGGTCAAAAAGAGGGTCGTGAACAATGACGTGGGAGAGAAATCATTCCACCCGAAAACGCTATCATATGTCCAATTCTGGCTTGCATCTCCACGTCTATCAGTTCATCTTGCGGATTCCAATCTTCTTCTTCCACCACTTCCAGATGTTCGTCTTCGTCAACTTCAAGTTGACGTGCTTCGAAGTCTTTGAGTATGCTGGCCATGCGTTAGGCCAGCTTTATTTCTTTCCTCGAAGGTTTCTTGCCTAAAGGTGAGCCACACCTCAGCGTAAGTAGGTGGATCACCACTCCAGCATCGGCGGACATTGTTGGTGTTAGGTTTAAAAAACCTTCAGCTACCTCTGATTTCCAGTTGACAGGCAAAGATGAAGGAAAGAGTGTATCGATAGCCGTTAACGTCAGTTTGCGGGATCCACAGACCTCGTTTCTGCATTGGAACCAATTGCGACGTCACGTCCTGGTCTTTGAAAATCCGAGCAGAATGGTTTTTCCCGAGGTCATCGGTCCATCTAGGGAAACAAACTGTGAGGAGCCTGTAGGCTTATACGCCGTCCGTATTGTGTGACCAGTGCTCCTTCTTCAAGTGCGTTGTTCCTGTGTATCACTGATGTTGAACGTTTATACATCATTATGTTTAATACCACAGCATGCAGCTGGAAAAATTAGTCGAAAACCTCTGAAATGGTATAGAAGTCAGAATCCATCAAACCTCAACAATCAGTTGAAATGCAAAAGTGCAACAGCGCAGGAGAATTGAACCCTCCATCTCCCTCGCATGAAGCAACGTCTCTATCCACTGCGCTGCGACCCGCTTGCGGCAGAGGCGTCGCGGACATACAAGACTGCCAAACTCTTGAGGCGCCCATTACATTGCAACTACCACGATCCCGTATGCGTTGGGTTTTTCCTTAGCAAAAAACAAACTAATTGATAGGTGGGAATTCTCCCTATATGACTCGCTTTTCCCGTTCAGGCATATTAAGACACTTCCCTTGTTAGTCGAGGCGAGATAAGCGCGGGCAAACGCTGACTACGGGAGGACCTCCGTTTTGTATTTGTAACCCAACTACAACGACGGAACCATAAAAGCCGGAAGGAGCTGCTGTAGGGAGGTAGCACTTTCTGGTGCCTGGAAAGCTCCTGCTTTCTGCCAGTAAAGACGTTAAAGAAGAGGGGAAGAGCAATGGCTATGAAATACAAGAGCCAGTCATACTCCGTTTCCCATGAAAGCGAGCCATCCACATTTTCCAAATAGCACTGCCCAAGTCGTAGTGTCTTATCAGATTAGATTCCAACCATGGACTTCGGGTCCGTTTGTTTATAAGTGACGCGAAGCTCCTCAAAGGAGCCAGAACGCAGATTGAATGCCACTCATGAGCCTCCAATGTGCCTCTTCTGCTCCAGATCGCCTTTCTGTTAGTTCTTCGTCCATGCTAGCCTTTCTTTTGCCACATAGAAGCTTGGTATAACCTTAGGAAACAATAATCTATGAAGCAGGATGTATAACAATCTAGCTCTGCCTATCCAGGGTGTTTCTCTCTTCTCGGGGCACGAATTCTTAGGGAAGCAAGGGTGCTTCATTGTCAAAATACCTTTTCACCGTCTTTTGGTCTCGTAAAGGAAATGCGTGGAGCAACCTTCGCGGCGCTTGAACAACGGCATTTGAGCCTGGGCATATACGTTCACATCCTCGGTTCGGTCCTCAGCTCGCCCTCGCGTCGCTCTTCGCCTTCAGCCTCAGTAACGTTTATCACTCACTGGACTCGCCATTCTCCTCTCCATTAGCCCTGATTTAACATTAGAGTAGCGGGAGTAGTCGGTCACATGTCAGGAGATCCAATGATCGAAATCGATCTACCACAGTTGATAATTACCGATCTCTTTCGCAATTAACCAGTAAAGAGTAAAGACAATCTGAAGCCTTTGTATATGCCGCTCTGTCGATCGCAGTTTACAGTGGGTAATAAAAAAGAGGCAAATGTCAATCATTGGGTGACCACAGTAAGCAAGGAGCTCATTTGATTATTCGAATATTCGACAATTCGAAATTCGAAATTTTGAGGATCGAATAATATTCGATCATTCGAAATTCGAAATTTTGAAAATCGAATATTATCGATTATTCGAAATTCGAAATTTTGAGAATCTAATAATATTCGATCATTCGAAATTCGAAATATTGGAAATCGAATAATATTCGATCATTCGAAATTCGAAATTCTGGAAATCGAAAAATATTCGATCATTCGAAACTCGAAATTTTGGAAATCGAATATTATTCGATCATTCGAAATTCGAAACTTTTTCCCAACGGCAAAGATATACTTTCTCTCCTGTTTGTTCGTTTTTCTACCCATCCATCTGGTATAATGGCCGAACGAGGGGTTTTGCATATCGATGACACTACTGTTCGTTTGAAACGTATTTCCAACTTGAAATATGAATACTGCACAAGTGCGCATAGTTCATATTTAGGTTGAAAATATATTTCGGACGAAAAAAGATAAACTTTTGCGCTTAATCAGCCCCTTCCGAATCCGCCAAGCGATCTAATTCTCTGGGATGTGGAGACAATATGAAGACCTATTTGGCCTTTGCAATGACTTGCGATGTCCGTCCGATGGACAAGTCAGTATTTTATCCTATTCTCCTTTCATGATGGTGCTTTTGGTGCGGATCTTTCTAGCCTTTTTTACAGCATAGCAGCACTTTTCACTACCGTACTATCTGTGCTCTCACCGCTCGAGTGTTTATTCACTGGCTAGTGTTTCTCGTGATATTTCAGCACTACAACCGTACGAAACAACGCAGCATTTATTTATTAGACATCAAACGCCTTGCCTCTATCATCAACATCCATGGTTTGGTTGCCACTGACCGTAAACACACGTCAGCGTTTTCCAATAAGGCGCAGCTGAAACAAATACCTTTCCTCTAGATGCTCAGCAGTTGACAGATTAGGAACCTGGAAGGAAGGGCAGTGCTTACTGTGGAAGGACCTCGGAAGTGTGCAAGCGGCGCGAGCATTTTCTCCATGCTTCTTATATGGACTAGACGTCGTATAAGGATCCACCAGCTTGTACCTCAGCTTATCCTTCAAGTCCGAAACCGGACAATCTGAAACGAATTTGTGATTTGCGCGCTACGGGAATTGTTCTCACACTAGTTATATTTATGCTGACATGTGTATAACCAGTTCTGCCTGCACTTTGATTCTGCTGACTTGAGTTTTTACATAATATAAGCAACAAAAGAAGCGTCGCTAGAGCTGTAAGACACGTTTGAGCCGACAACTCGATCCTCACAAGAGCTCTTGGGAACTCTGAAAACCCTAACCCTTTGCTGTCCTGACTGCTTATACCATTCCGCCTGTAGGTTCGACAATAGAGGGAGAGCAGACAGAAGATCGTCGGCTGCTTGAGCCGGCATTGACATAAAGCGCCTGGGAAGTAAGGGGTTGTAAAAATTTCCTGAAACCCCTTTGTATTCACTTTGTGTGGACCCGTGGGCTTTAATACTAAGCGCTACTGCTCCCATCTACTTCTCTTCGTTTGAACAAGTTGCAAGCGGCGAAATTACATTACCTTGATTAGTGGCGACTGCACTGACGACGGCAAGAAGAACAACAACCAGTAGAATGTAATGCATCTTTTGTGAAATAAAATTGGCCCAGATGATCTGCGTCGTAGTGCACTCTCAGGATCTAATAAGCTCTTCACTAGACACTTCTCAAGTAACACTGCACGCTTTGTGAGCACCAGCGTGCAGTCCGAGGTAACGCTTTTTGTCCTTCCGCTTAGCTAAACTTAAGCTGACGAGCGACATGGTACAAATTGTTGT